>RJWM01000396.1:0-58522 GCA_004363535.1 Dasyprocta punctata | reverse complement strand
ATAAAAACTACATTTTAACACTATAAATGGTGGCTACTATCATTGTAAAATATTTCAGAAATTTAAGAATCATATGCAATTTTTATTTGTTTCTTTTCCTTCTGTGAAAGTTGTTAAATGACATAAAAACCATTTTTTCTTGTTTTCTACAGTTCATGTTTTTATTCATCATAATAAATATTGATTTTTAAGACAGTAGTACAATGTAGCAGTCCCTCTCACCAGATATGGCTTTGTTTTTGAAGAAGTCTCCTTTAATGTTCTAATCGGAGTATGCAAAGGGATGGGAAATTGCCCAGCTAAATATAGGGTTGGAAACACCACCCTACACAGCGTTCACAAAACCCATTACCACTCCCTACAATGACAGAGTATTTGTGTAGGAAGAGTAGGAAAGGACAAGTCCTGGCTGTCCTGCCTCTTGACAGGGGAAATAAATCACCATATACACTGGAGGATACTTTTCCAGACTGCACGCTGGGAACTTCATTACGCAAGCTGTGCCACATATTACTATGCATATTGCTACTGATTGGACATAGACGCATATCCACAGCCTATTTCTGTCATTGTCTTATGGGGGGAGATTGCCATTTTTCTCCATAGACAGACACAGGCTTGGATAAGACACAAAGAAAATGATACTGGGTGCCCAGAAGATCTCAATCTTTATAGCAAAATATGCTTTTGACTAATGATACACCTAACTTGCCCTCACTCTACCTCCTGGTGCACAAAACATTGTTGTATTATCATGACTTGATATTCACACAATTTGATCCAAATCTGATCATTATCCAACATAAGCTATGTGGCTAATAGTCTTGGTCTCACTAAGAAGAAGGCAAAGTATTCGCTCACAGAACAATTGTGCTGTTCTTTTTAGTTGATAATCTTTTTGGTTCATTCATAAAAGACCAACTTGGTTTACTCAATTTTGTTTACATGACATGAATGCAATTTAACAATTTGGATCAGTTATGATAATCATAAAAAATGGCATAGGAAGACTTAAAATCTTCAGGCTAGAAACACAGTGTCACTTTTGAAGTCAACAACATAAAATTAATGAACCAAAGGAGATAAAATTAATGAACATAACTATTAGCAAGCTTCCTGTAGTTTGAGAACACTAATGTAATTTTAGAGATAGTCTTCATAATTTAGCCTCTTCTATGGGAATGTTCTCTGCTGAAATTTTTCTACCACTTCTGCTTAGGTTGAATAATTGCGTCCATCAAAAAATGCATGTGATGTTCTTCTTGCCATGTAATGTACTCCAGGCACTGAAAAGGTGGAGGGAAACGTTAAGTCCGTGCATCTTACATCAAATCAGTTTTGATTAGTGAAGCATAGAACATTTATATTTCACTCGTCAAAATTTGCCATTACAGAAAAATAAGCTAACAAGAGTTTTCTGTGCTACCTGCCAGTTCTGAAATGTTGACTGTGGGGAAAAAAGTATTAGTAATTTACATTGTACATTCCTTTATACCAGACTGACATAATATGCCATTTTGGGCTGTGTTTATGATACTGAGAGAGCTCATGTGGCACTGCACCACAGGGCCTTCAAACATCGTTTCCACTGTGATCAACATTATTCCACTGAGTTTCAAAGAAAATCTTCCAAAACTGTGAGACCCCCAAAATTACCAGCAGAGCGGCAGCTGTCTTGGGATGCATTTATATAATCAAGTTTCTCCAATAAGATTTAAGTGCTTTTGAGTTACAAATAAATTTGTACTTTGTTGAATATCAACATTACTTTCTGCTGATGGACATTTGGAGTCTGAGTTTATTAGTTCTGGTCTGGATTTAGTCTACTTTTTGTGTGTACCCATTCTCCTTGTGACCTATAACTAAGAGAAAATAAACACAATCCAGTCTGTTTTTTTTTAAATTTCTTTTATATCAGTTGTTTATGTCCAATTTGTGATATCAAAATACTAGGGGGAGTTTTCTAACAATTATTTTAATGGAGAAAAATAGTAAAAGAGAGTACACTCCAAAATGTCTCGAATGTAAATAATTTCCTGGCTTAGTTTTTCACCTCACCTATGCTTTGAAGAATCATTCCTTGATATTTCTTTGACTTTCATAAATAAAGAGGTTTATGCTTTGATTTGAGATACATAGGCAATCATGATTATCACAAAGGCAATGATTGAAATACAAATCCACTAGCAACAAACAAAGTCTGAAACTAATAGGTAAATTTGGAATTATCTCTTCCAAATTACTATCTAAAGTTATATTTTAGTTAAAAATCTAATCATATGTTGGTTAAATATAATTTTAACCAACCGTTAAGAGACTATTTCTTTCAATATTAATACCCATGTGGAAAAATGTGATTTTTGTCAACATATATAAATCATCTTCATTTGTTTTCTCTTCCTTATTCAATTTATTAAAGAAGGTTTTTAGAAGATTTGACATCAAAGAAAAAAGGGACTCAATTGACTAAATATTTTTAATTCCTGGAATTACAACATTTAAACTACTTTTAAAAACTCTGTTGTTAGCACATGGAAGGCAAGGAGATAATGTCTTTGCTTTTGACACATTCATACAAGCATTTAATATACTTCAATTGCTTTCATTCCTACTCTTCACCCCCTCACTTCAGCCCTAACCCTGATATTCTTCCTGTTCTCTAATAGTTAATTTTTGTACATTTTTTAGATGAAATAGGTGGTGGCATTATAAAGTTACCAAAGACTGTAAGGTGATGGGGTGGGGTGTGACACTATAGAAGACCCTGAAAATTCCAGGATGAGAACACTTCAGCAAAGGACCCAGGATTTTCTTTAGCATTGCTGATCAATATAAACCATGTTCCACCATGAAGCTGGGACTCTAGTATGTTCATGATGGACAACAGCTGACTCATTTAAGTAAGGCACAGAAAAATGCACACAGGGTCAAGTCTGAGCTGCTATCTCATAATTTTTCTCTTAAGTAAGAATAGTTATAATGCTTAGGAAAACTCAAGTTCATACGCCTTTTAAATAACTATTTTAGCCACTTAGAACCATCATTTTGTGTTTTGTAACAGAAGACAGATTAGACAGATTTACACAGTGTATTCGTGTTCTCCCATGCATGTT
This sequence comes from Dasyprocta punctata, assembly GCA_004363535.1. Taxonomy (NCBI): domain Eukaryota; kingdom Metazoa; phylum Chordata; class Mammalia; order Rodentia; family Dasyproctidae; genus Dasyprocta; species Dasyprocta punctata. Next base: position 55,409 of record RJWM01000396.1, on the reverse strand, counting down.
GACATGCACTTAGGAATATCATCCAGAATGTTATAATAGCAAAGTTTTTGTATGGAACAGAAAAGGCTAAATAGAAGGAATGGGGTTGTAAATGGTGGTTTGCATGTCCATCTGAATACTTTATCTGATGAAAAACGAGAACGGTGAGGAGCACTGGGTCCTTGTCACCGGTAGAGACAGGATTGGTGGCATCCTTTTGTATTAGGTCTCTTCTGCAGCCACTGCAATGAGAGAATCATCCAATGCTGCTCAATGTCCACTGCTTCCTGTGCAGCCTGACAGAGACACATGAGCACTCTTGGTCATTCTCAGACTACCTTCCACTGCTTTACCAACTTCGCATTCCACTTCAAAACTACCACAATTTCGTAGTTTATTTGATCAATATGATTAGCTAAAAAATATATAAAATGGAGACAAAAGCAATTAAAACACTGACTAAACATGTTTGCTGTCCAAAGAATCTTGGACTGAAGTCTGCATGATTTTATTTTTATATCATGGAGATTTTCGAGATCATCCCTGGCTATGGGGTTCTTCCTTGACATAACCACAAGGATTTTTAAAAACAGTACTGTATTTCTTATTATTCCATTCAATACTATTTAAATCCCTGGATGCATCATCTAAAAGCATTTTTTATGTCACCACTGGTTCCTGTTGTCATTCTAAGAAATACCAATCTAGGTGATCAAAAGTGATTTAGGACATAGGGTCTGCCCCTTTGAGGGAGTCTTGCAAAAAAAGATCAGCACAAGGACAGTTATAGTGCATAGTACTCATGGAAAGACAGAAGTGACCTGTGGGCAGTGGGCAGTGCAGAATGTCACGAAAGAGCAATTAAGGAAAAGCAATAGAAAATCACACCTGACCAGGAACCCGAAAAAGATTTAACAGAAGATGTAATGTTTGATACAGCACAGAATCAGCCAATGGGATCAACTACCAGTAGTTAAGAGCCATCCAGGTAAAACCAAGGACATAAACAAAGCTCAAAAGCAGGAAGATGTCTCACATTTTCAGAAAATAGTGAACATTTCAGTTAGGATATCAGATCAGGGAACGGTAGCAGGAAAAACAAAAAACAAAAAACAACACTTTGCCACTGAACGAAGAATAGGCTATACCGAAACAAACAATGTAGCCATTTGGAGGCAGAGCGTAGTCAGAAGATTAACCTGGCAGAATGGAGCTATGTATTCACCAAGGAGCTTTCTGAAGAACGTAACTGATAAAGAGTTGGTGATAAGCAAAAGAAAATCCTGTGTTTTATCATTTGTGCCTCCAATGTAGTGTATCTTTGAGGAGAAGGACTTAGAGGACTTGACTTAGGCAAAAATGAAGTAGGTCTGAAGAATGAAGCGAGGCTTTATCTTCATTCACCATGGCGCTGAATTCATGTTTGTCGTGTGTGTGTGTGTGTGTGTGTGTGTGTGTGTGTGTGTGAGTGTGTGTGTGCATTCACGCGCGCACGTGGGTTTTCAGGATTAAGCATTTAAAGAAAACATGAAGCATGGCATAGACTCAAAAAACTGTTAAAGTGCGTGTGTGAGTTGGAGTTTCAGTTCTTATGAAAATCTGCTTCTTCCCCTGTGGGATCTCCTGAGCCCCACTTGGGGGTCAAATGAACTCCAGCAATGAGACATTCTTAGAAGGAATCCTCTAGGCGAATGGTGGTAGACCTGTGGCACACGTGCCGTGGTAGGCTGTTTGCATCATTAAAAGCTCTAAAAAGTTAAAAAAAAAAAAAAAGCATAGTGCAGGATAGCTGGTGATGATAGGCACTGAAGATAGAGACCCTATTACTGTAATCCAAAAACAAAGCAGCAGAGATCTGATTAGAGAAGTGACAACAGGAAATATTATGGCTGCATGTTGAGGTCCTCCACACTGAGACACTGTGCAAGGTCCTGGCACATTGTAGGGTAGTAACATTTCCAACAACTCTTTGAGATATGTGAGATTTTATCCCCATTTTACAAGTGAGAAGCCAATGTAAGATTATATGGAAGAAGTGAGGTACACACTCAAATCACTTAATGCTAGAGACTGAGCTTCAGCTGTAGTCCTACAGTATGCAAGAGCACACAAAAGTAGCTCATTTAGAGATATTCTAGGGTCAAGCTGAGATGACCTGTGATCTATTGAATGTAAGTGAAGGAAGGACCCAAGAAAAATATTTTTGAGGAGCATTAGCTGTGATACTTACTTGTAAGAATTAAGTTTTGTTCAAGGTCACAGTTACCAAGGATAATATTAAGGATGTGAATCCAAGCAAAGAAACTGATAACTGAAAAAAATGGGAAAGTCGGGAAAAGGGGTAGTACTGGTGACACATCCAGGAGGTGATACAGGAAGTGGAATGGAAATGCTGTGCATCTTGGAAAGATATCAGCGCACCAACTCCCGTGTACCTGACTGTCACTCTGCTAGACTTCTGAGCAGATTATCAAGGGTTGTCCTAAGCTTTGATATATTCTGTACATTCCCAAATCTCCAGAAAGGGAGAATGGTTTCACTATTTTTTCTACTCTAACTCTAAGTACTTTTTATTCAGAAACAAATGCTCTCCTCTTTTCTCCTTTAATAAAGCAATTGTATTTTTCCTTTCTGTATTAGAAGTTCACAGCTACTTGCAACATTCTTTTTACTTCACAGCAGCAATTACACATTTTAGTCCCCACGTGCTCACTTTGGCAGCACATATACATTCTAGTCCCCTGCTTACCTTAATTAATATCTAGTTTATTAAAGAAAGAAGTGCCTTCAGCTTTACTCCAGGGTAAGGAACAAACTGGTTACAAAGTGCTGATGATGGATCAGCCCAGGGACTAATCATTAGGGTTCTCTCTGCAGTGTACAAGATTGATTTGCTCTTATATTACTTAAATGAAGATCAAGTTTGTTTCTCTGTCTCATCTTTAGTTCAAGACCTAACGTTCCCTTAGAAGTAGTCAAGAAATCATCTGGTCAAGAGATGGGGTGATAGTTGTGGGTAAAAGAGAAAAGTTCAGTTTCACACTACTTGGGTGCTAAGAAGAGCTAATATTTTCAACAAGCCAGGCAAAGTCCTAAGAATTTTGCATACATTAATGCCTCTATTTTTTTCATATTTTTGAGGTAAATATTTTTACTCTTTGCCATTCTGCACCTGTGGAAAATCTGAAGCTCCGAAATTCTATTGAGTTACTAAGTAATAGGAGAGAGTTTAAAATAGCTCTTATGATTACAAAACCCACATTTGAGTATAGCCTCTTAGATCTAGTATTATAAAATACCAGCATCAAAATGCAATAAATAGGAAGTTTCTTTACATAAAAGAGATTTAGTTAAATATCTATAAAATTAAAGATAAAAGAAATTGCCTTAGAAGGAAAGGTAAATTGTGGCCTGATTTGGTTCAACTCAGCACGATGCATTTAACACCTAGTACATTTGACTAATCAAATACATGAACAACTTTCAGAGAGAGAACTTATCAGGTAATTGGTTAAAATGATCACAGCTTGCCATTTTTATGCAACAACCTTAGCAGTTTGACTGCCATGAAGTATTTGTCGTAAACTAAATTTTAAATAAAAGTGTTTGTTTTCATCCTTGTGATGTGGAAAGCTTGTGGACAATTATGGCCAATATTAAATAAATAAATAAATGAACAAACAAATAAATAAATAAATAACTTTTGTGGTCTGGCCAACACCCACACTTGATCAATGGCTTTGAAGAAGGGGACATAAAAAGAATTAAGATGTGTTATGTGCAGGTTCCAACTCCCCACAGTGAATGTAATCATTATGTACTGAAACATGTACTCATAAAAATAAAAATAAATTTTAAAAAGGGAAAGGAGTTTTGAAAGTCTAACTGTTTTCCTCTTAGGCTTTTAGATGTTGTGTTAGTTTGACCAAAATGTAGAGGTGGAAAATATTACATATCAGGGAGTTGTTCATCATCTTTGGCAACCAGTATGTCTGTCTCCTGACCATAAAATTCTGCCTGCCGACACCCCAGATGGCTCCCATTACCAAAGGAATCACAAAGATTAGGTACAGGTAATGCGGACTCTTCCCTTCTCTGATCCTAGAGGAAGTGTCACCCTTATACTTTTGATTCCAGGGAACTACATGTCTTCTTTCTGCTGTAATTTTCTCAGACTTTCATCTGTCTGATATTTTAACTTTGAATGTGTAAACATCAAAGAATTTCCCCCTAGATAAAGGAAAACAAAGCTAATGCAAACAAATACACATTTTCTATGAGTCTCAAAAAAAAATACTATGTTGATTAAAGTTGCACTGTGATCTCAAAGCCATTAGCCCTATCTTCAATAGCTACCCTCAATGTAATAATCATGCCAAGTATATGTTTTGATAGATGTGAACTTAGACAACTCCCATAACAATTATAGAAGACTATTTAAAATATCAATCACATTCTGTCCTCTTAATTAGGAGGTCACAATGTCACATTTTGTGTAATTGCAGCTGTTAAAACAAAATTTTCTTCTACCTAAGATATAAAAGGACATTGGAAGTCTTTTTAAAAAGTGTAAAATAATTTGTAGAGTTTTCAATCTCTGTATATTAGTTTTCCTTACTGGTTTGCCTGAACCTATAGTTTCAATAACATGCACCTGGATGAGTTTGGTGTCAGCTGTAAGCTGCTATTTGGACTAGATAAAATTTCACATGGCAAAACATAAATGTTTGTATTTGTACAACTGACAACTACTAACTGGGACAGGCCTGATGCATCGCTATGTCTTACTAAATAGGCACCAGATTTTATCCCTGACTGAAAGTGCTTTAGTAATAGAATCAAAACTTGAGAAACTGAAGAAGGATTTGGCAATCATTAAACATGTACAGAATGTTATTAAAGGTTACATTATAATTTTGCAAAAGACAGCTACTGGTTCCCTCTTAAATGTATTGTAAGTAGTCTATCTGTCTAACTATCTACCTCTCTACCCAAATACATATTCTAAAATTTTTCATTCTAAAATTTAGCATTCTACAAATGATATCCTCAAGATGCAATTTTATTTATAAAATTGAAGTAAAAAATTTCTATTTCATTCAAACTAATTTAATGCTATAAAAAGTCATTTCTAAACTTTTTTTCCAGATAGACAAAAATTATTTCAAAAGACCCTTTAATCACTTAAAGTACTGTTAGAAATGTAGAAAAACAATGTGAAAAGAAACAGCAAATAAATTCAAGGCACCTTAATTTGTAATATTTTTGTACAAAGAATTAGGTTAATAGCTAACTGTGTCGATTCAAAAACCTGGCCAAAATTTTCAAAGTCTGACCTATCCTCTTATTAAATAAATGTTACTTTTCATGTTTTTACTATTTGTTCTGGATTTGCTTTTCATTAAAATATTGAGATTAATGAATATATATTAAAATGAAGTTTTTGTTACCAACAAGTGAAAATAAGACTAAGAATTATGCTACTGTTGTCATTCAGTTGTTATAAAAAGTCACCACTGACTGGATGGCTTCAACAACAAATATTGGTTTCCCATTTCTCTGTGGAGTCTGAGATCCCAGTGCCAGCATGGTCTGGTTCTCAGCGAGCTTCCCTTCCTTACACTCACCTTCTTATGTCCCTATGTGACATAGCAGAGAGGAAGCAAGCTCTCACCGCTTTCTTCTTCTAAGGGCCTGAGTCTCATTCATAAGAACTCAAATTGTGACCCCACGCTCCCCCAGCCATGCCTCCCCTCACACCTAGCAGACGAATTACTCACCAATCATTGCTAGGAGTTGGATTGCATCCACCCTCAAACTCATGTTTAAGCCTTAATACACCATAATTTAGATTGTGATTGTGTTTGAAAGAAAGCCATTAAAGAGGCAATTAATGCAGGGTCACTAGGGTGGATGTTTATTCATTACAACTGGTATCTTTATGAGAAGAACTTAGTATACACACACGTGTGCGCACACACCTACACACTACCAAGTGACAATACATACATACATGTATGAGAAGATACCCATCTGTAAGCCAAGGAAAGAAGCCTCAAAGAAACCAAATTTGTATATATCTTGATCTTGGACAAATGCAGAAAATATATTTCTATACTTTAAAGCACCCAGGCTGAAATATTTGATACGATAGCCCTAGGAAATGAATAACAGTATTTAATAAACATCAAATCCTTCTCATTTGAAACCGAATCCCAAACAGCTATATTTTAGATTTGTTGTGTGATCCTGTTACTTCATTGCAATGCAACCAATTAACGACCTGGTTAGAAGTCCAGCTAATGACCTGGTAATATAGATATTTCACGAAGTTCTTCACCGAAGTCCGTCCAAAAATGTCATCACGTTGGAATGGTCCTGAGAATGCATCATTATTACTAAAACACATTGAAACCAAACAAACAACTGAGATTTGAAATTGACCTTTCATAAGTGCTGATGATTCATTATTATACATAGACAAATACCCTCTGAGTTAAAGCAGCCATTGCCAACGTCCCCGTAGAATTGTTGCGAGACTACAGCAAAGATAAACAGCACTCAGCGGAAAAGCTCTTTTCCCCCCTTTTGTTAATAAGCACGTTCTTTGTTCCAAATCTTGTTTTCTCAGATTATTCAGTTGAGAAAAAGAGAAGTTTTTTTCAAAGGGGGTGAAAACTGTTTTTGCTACTGTTTTCCAGGCAGATGGAAATGCTGGGAGTAGCGATGCCAGCGATTTTCACATTTGTTTTATCAATTCACTTGAAAAGTAGCAGTTAGGTTTCCGACAGTTTGCATCAGCTGACTTGCATCAGCAACACATCATGACCTTTTACCATTGAAACTATTCTTCCTTAAAATATCCTATACAAGTGAGTGTTGAAAGATAACAATGAGAAACGAAATCTTATAATCACTAAAAATGCCCTATGGCACTGATGATTTTCTTTAATTTGTCGATACTCATGAATTAGCATTTCATGCGTTTTCGTGTTGAAGGAGGCTCAGTGCGTGCGTGTTTGTTAAATTATTTGACGTTTTCGGCTTGTGTTATTTCAGACAGTTACTGAGGCTGTGGTGACTAATCGTACAATCCAGCAGAAGGTGGCTCAACCTTTCGTGTGAAGTAATAATTAGAGGTTGTTATTACAAACAATTTAAGCACACAAACAGAAAACCAAATTTCTAACCTTTAAAAAGTGGAAAACTTTCTTCATTTTACCAAAGGAAGAAATATCAAGTTAATGTTCTAAGAGTTGCAACATTCAATTTTTGTTGGTGCGGCAGGCCCTGCACCATGAAATTTCTGTTTCGTTTATCAGTGATAAATCATTATTTAAAATCTCAGTCACTCATAAAGCGTATTTTTGTATTTTACTTATCTTCTTATAATGGTAAAATGCAGCCATGTTAAGCCTGCAAAACCACTTGCATTCTACTTACATTAAAAATAGCAACTTTCATTAGTGATCTAGCTAAAATTATTTGAATTATAAGCTATACATAATACAGACCAGTGGACTAACCTTTTTAGTGAATGACACCTAGTCAGCATTAAAGATAGTACAGCACCTCATCCAAAGTGGTCACCACATTGTTTAAAGTCACTTTAACCTTTAAATAACTATCTTAAGGTATAATTTACCTTCATATTTCAACAAAATACTGTTTTGAAATGAACTGTGGAAACATTTACAGATGCTACTTGTTATAAATGTAGATGACACATTACATTATTCTGTCTATCAAATACCAATTAAGACACATAAAAAACCTTCATGGAAAATATTCTGCCCACTGACTTACATTCAAGGAAAATACCACATTAAAGGAAAGAAAAATAAATAAATAACTAGAACTCATTGAACACGGGAAACTTTTTTTCAAAGCATACATAATTTACCACCTTGCTGATCCTCCAGCATCCCACCAGAGTCATATTCCCCAGGCCCAAAGGACAGTGTCTCTTGTAGGCTACACTTGACTTTACCCCTTCACAGCGTTCCTGGCTGCTTAAATGGTTTCCAGGGGATTTGGGAGGATTAATTGAATTCATCATAAAAAAAATCATCAAGATGACATCTTAGAAAAACCTAGGGGGAATGCATGCTATTCTTGTATGGACAAGTAGCAGATTTTTGTCTTCTGCGTTCCTGAAGTCACTTTAGTGATAGTGTGTGTATGTGCATCTGTGTGTCTCTGTGTGTGTGTCTGTCTGTCTATACCCAAGTTCATCCTTCCTAGCAGTGTACTAGAACAACACTAAAGAAAGGACTTGTGGGAAAAGTTATCTTTACTCCTGTTATCTATACCATCAGGTATATGAGTTTGTGAAACTAAGCCAATGTTACCTAGATCCTTTAAACTGATACTTTTCACACATAAATACCCTTTCACATTCCATCAAATGTCGGTGCATAGGTATAAGCTTGCAGGTTTGGCTTTCAATGAAAGGAAAAGTCAGAGGATTAATATTCTGGCAAAAATAAGGCAAACCTTCCCTTTTACTTCTTCTTGCTGATATTCCTTAGAACCCCTTTTTATGGCTGAAGGTTTGCTCACTCTTTTACAGTGACTAATTTGGCAGTGTTAGTTTGGATGCTGAAAGAGTATTTGCTGGCCAAAGGCAAAGTGAAATGTAGACTTCAGAGACTCACTGATTTCAGGGAAATGAATCCTTCACCTGGTTTGTTTCCCATCCCATTTTCCAAGCTGTTTTGTTTTGCCTCTCCTTTGGTTGGCTTCGATGGGTATAGTAAACCAAAATCATACAAAGCCTAGTTAATTGAAAGCATTTTGATGTTTAATCTGAGGAGATCTTTCATCTTAAGAAAGAGCCTAAATTTTTTCCAAAAGAGAATAGAGATTGAAGGCTAGGTTCCATAGGACCACAAAAAAGAAAACTGTGACTCTATGCAGATATTAAGGTATAGTTAATCCTTTCATTTGCTGTATTAGTGCTAAAGATGCATTGTTTATCAGTAAATGAGGCGGAGGTGGAGTAATCACACTTGACGGTGGATTTGGTAGCAATAAATGAATTAGCCAGGACATTGTTGGTTATGTAGCTTGGGCTAAATGTTGAATGCTCTAACGTTGCCCAAAAATATGATAGACTCCAAGGTACAAGAGGGTGACCTTTGAGTTTTTGTGCATAAAATCTGACCAATATAACCCTTCTTTAGGACGCAGCCACATTTTTGACCCTGTTGTTCATATGTTCATTTCACTGACTCAAGGACCATGAGAACAGGGAGATCCATGTATTTTTTTTTTTAACCATTGATCTTTGTTTCAAATATGTAATTACAGGAGTTCATTTCCCTAAGGAGCATCCTTCTTTCTTTTGCAGCTCAGGAGAGAAGTTAAGACCCACCCGACTATAGCTAAGAGGATGACTACATTCATTTTTGCTGAGAATGACCCCAAATATGGCGAACAGGTAGTGGCTTCTCTGTGGCTTCCCTTGTTCTTATTACCATGAAACCAGAAGGAAAAATGTGGCTTCTGTTCAGGAAATATTTTCAGTGCCAGTCCTAGGACATTGGCCAGGCCAGAGGGAATATTTATTAGTGTTGCCACTGAGATGGGGAGTATCCACTTTTGACTCTTTCCTGCTCTCTGTCATTCCCCTACACTGCCCACCATTCTGCTGTTTAGAGGGTTTGTGTCATGGGTCCCTATGGGTTGCTTCCGGTGTAGTATAAAAGTCTCTTATTTCCCATTCCACTGAAATATTGAGGAACACTGCAACAAACTAAGTGGATAACTATTTCAGTCCTTCTAATAAAGGTTCTCATAAAACTTGACCATGTTCCTTTTGCGGATGAAGAGAGGCCACTGCTGATCCAAGACTGAATCTAGCCTTTGAAACTTCTGTAATTTACTCAGAAAAAAATATGATTTACTCCTTCTACAAGTTTACAACCAAAGACAGCATGCCCATCATTCTGGAAAATTACAGGTCAACTAATTTCCCAACAAAGTATTCTAATACTGCTTACAGAATGTTTCTGCCACTGTCTTTGCAACATTGGATAGCTACTCTTTCCTTCTGAGTTTTTCTGCAACACGAGTAGAGTCTTGTTTTGTACATCTTTACATGTGGGTGTATACTGCAAATATGAATTAATTAAAAATAGGTTTTATTATGGTTTACACCCAGAAGGTCCCCCAATAGGCCTCTGTGTTCAGAAAAAAGGGGAATCATGGCGGGGTTATACTCACCCGTAAATTGATCTGTTGATAAGGTCGAAGGTAAATGTGCTACTAGGAGATGTGGCCTGGTGGAAGAAATGCATCACTGGGCATGCACCCTAGGAAGAGATCTCCCTCCCTAGTTCCCCCTTTTTCTTTTGTTTCCTGGCTGTCATGATGTGAGCACATTTCTTCTGCCATGCCCTTACTCTAAGCTATTTCAGCCTTGGGGCCAGCTGGCTGTGCTGGACTGAAATCCCCTGAAACTTTAAACCATATTAATCCTCTGCTCTTTTAATTTGTGTGTGTTGGACACTTTGTCCCACCAAATAAGAAACTGAGTAAAACTAGGATAGAGAATAGGTCTGGTGAATTTTTCTGTTTGTAAAATTAATTAAAAAAAAAGTCTCCCATCTAATGATATAAAACTTTCTAATAAAGGTTTTATTGATCAATGATTTCTACTTTTTTGTAAAAAAATTATTCACGTGATAAACTCCAATCATTGAGTTGGATCCTTAAATCAAAATGTCTTCTGTTTTTTATTCCTATGTAGTTAACAGAAATAATCATGACTAATAATGATTCCACACTATTTTCATCTCAGGTGATGTTCTATACATACACATTATTTTTATCATATAGCAATTCTATGGAATAGTTTCATGTACTTTCACTTTATATAAGGAAAGGTATATCTGGAAGATCTTCTTATATTAACACTTTTGATACTTTTTACCAAGATGGTAGCCTTAAAATATCATCAATTTAACTAAATCTTATATTTTGACTATATGCCCCTGACATTCCCTTTAGAAAAATTGCAATTCCAATTTGTTTTCTACCTCTTTGAACTGCAAATTTTCTTCAGACTTCTTGCCAATTTTTCAAACTAAGAATCTGTTTCTTAAGAACATTCTCTGTGAACCATCCTTTTGAAATACATCAGTAAAAAGATGGTACCTCAACATTATGGTCTCAGTGTTCATCAGTGTTCCTAGAGATGACTAGCTCATATTCCTTACTGGCAGAGTAGTACTCCATTGTATATAATTACCTCACCTTCTCAATCCATTTATCCATGGATGGAGATAGACCTTTTTCAAAAGGGAAGAGGACCAAGACATGCATAGAAAGGGAGAAAGGTAGGAAGTAAAGACTTAAAAAAAAAAGAATTAAGATGTGTTATGTACATGCAACAATCCCACATGAGCAATGTAATCATTATATACTGCAAACATGTACTAATGAAACATATATAAATTGCATTAAAAAAAGAAAGAAAGACAGGGCCCCTATGTTTCCACCAGTCTTGGTAGGAGGGTAGAACTACAATTTATTAATCAACAATCAGAAACATACATGACATAATAGAGTTGAGACCTGCCTCCTAGCACTTCCCAGTACTTTTTCTAGTGGCTCGCTCCAGTCTATAAAACCTTCTCTGCCCTTTGCTTCAGTACTTGAGTTTAATCCCTCCAGCACTGCGATAGTCTTAGCCTCCATTTTAATAGTTTGGAATAAAGTTCTCCTTCCTCTTTGACTCTGGTGCAGTTTGTCTGTGACACATTCCAAAAATTTATCTTCAGCTTCCCACACCATTGTACATGATCTCTCTTTTCTAAATTGGTGACTATAATCAAATGTTTGCCTTACTAAGAGTTATATCCTTCTAGAGGTTACATATCTGCTTCTCTCCATTTTCCCTTCTGTGTGTTTCAAGTGGGTCATTCAACCACTTGTTCACTTACCCTCAGAACTTTTGGGGTTTCCATCATTTTTTTAAAAATGAGTTTGACCAACTTCATACAATATATTTTTCCCCAATGTATGACTTTACAGTCTTTGTTTTGTTGCTTTTTTCTCTGAAGATTTTCCTCCCATCCTGACCATTTAAATTTTCTTCCCCCTCCACAAGTATGTTTTTCATATTCTCAGCAACTTGAGCTTTTTTTTGTACTGATCTTATCAAGTGAAATAGATGCAATGAAAATAATATTTTGAAAAGCAAAAGTTTCCTAAGCTATGGATTGCAAGAAAACATGAGCTATAGATTGCATGTACTTCACCATTCCAAGATTACGTTTGAGGATAAATTCTTCACAGAAAAAGATGATTGTGGTGAATTAAAAACTGGCAGTCAACTTAACTCCAGCTGAACTGAATCAGCATGGTGCCGAGCATGGATGGCCCACTTGAGGAAAGTGGCCAGCATTAAAAGGAGACATGGAGAAGAAGAATAGCATCGTGGGCTCTCCTAAGTGTTATAGTTGTTTGGAATTTTTGGTTCTCCTGGAGGAGCTTGTTATACTGGCTTTCCTGATATGAACTCAGGTGTTATCATCAGAGGAGCTCGGGACCTTGTTGCTGAGAATGGCCGTGGTTCACTTTGGGGGAGCTCTGGTCCTTACGTTGAGCATCACTTCCAGGCTCTGGAGAGAAAGATGTGCGCTGTTCAATCTCCAGGAGAAGCTGTCACATTGGTTTCCTGATATGAACTCAGCTGTTCTCATCATTAGAGGAGCTCAGGACCTCATTGTTGATGAGAATGGCTGTGGTACTTTATGGGGGAGCCCTGGTCCTTACTTTGAGTGTCGCTTCTTTGCTCCAGTGCAGAACCCTCCACCTGCTGGCACAGATCCTTCACCCCACTGGCGTAGAGTTTCTCACTTCCACCACTGACCTTTGGGCCTTCCCAGTGCAGATCTATGAAACAGACTTGCATGAGTCATTGTCACAGGTCTAGGTTTCCAGTTGGACTTGAGGCGGGGTATTGTCACGAACTCTAGGTCTTCTGCTGGACTCATGCAGGACATTGCTGTGGGATCCAGGCTCTTGGCTGGATTTCCTGGGTCTTTAGTGTGTGAACAGATTACTTGCACTTTGTATTTGACTCCTTGGGTGACCATTATAAGTAATACAATAAACTGTATCCTGTATGTAATTGTTCCCCTTGCAAACCCTGACTACAATAGTGATAAAGGGTTTCAACAAGTGCGAAGGGGTGGGGAAGAACTGGTGTGGATGGATACCCATTGCTTCTGTGAAGTCCTTTCTCACAAACACAAGATGTAGAAGGGCTGCTGCTGGGATGAAGGCCTGCTGTGAACATCCCGCATTCCTAAGAGAATTCTGGGTATCCGCGACATTGTTAATAATAATAATAGATTTAAGAAATAGATGAGTCCCCTGCCTCTCTCACATGAGAACAAAGCAGTCCTAATTATCTAGCACTGGGAAGTCAGTGGCAGGGTGGATTTATGTTCCCTTCCAAACTAGAATATAGCATCACAATTGATTTTCTTCTTCCAATTCCAATTTTCCAGACTTATTAAAATGACTCTAAACTAAACTGCTTTGAAAGAAATAATATTGGCTTTCTCCCATTATTCCTTCCTTTTCTCCCTTGTCCCTTTTCTACTAAATCAAATTAATCTGCTTTAAAAATAGAAAAGATAAGTGATTACATACTCTTCGAAGGGAGACAGGAAGCTGTGGGACATAGGCATCAGTAAAATGCTCACATATTGGGCATATTTCAAAATCATGCACACCAGTCCAGGCCTTTTGTGGCCCAGGACCATGCGAATGGAGCAAATGGAAGTGGGGAAGAATCTCTCTCCTCCTCTGAGGCCCCAGGGTATAAAGCACCTTCGGAGGGAAAAGAAATGCTCCCTGAAGCCCAGGAAAATGTCAAGATGCTGCTGTGAGCTCCTGACACACAGAATTACAGCCCAGAGGTGATTTAATCCTGACACAGGAGAGGAAAAGGAAACTTGTACCAGCCCAGCTGTCACCCTCATTGTGACTTCAAAAACCTTATTTGACTCATGCTTTTAATTTTTACACACACACACACACAAACACAAACAATTCAATGAAAGACCATTGATTCAGGTGAAGAGTGATGGTGCATTAGAATAAAAATAGGGTCTCCTCAGTTTTAACTCCTTCCCTAAAATCCAAGCTTCAATCCTCACCTCCTCCAATCCCACCTCCCCTCAAAAAAACCTCAAACTTTGTCCAAAGAAAAGTCAGTTGAGGAAAAGGAGGAAAATCTTTGTGAAGAGAGTTATTTTAAGAAGCCAACAGTATTTGCATTTCCAAATTACTATGAGACAAAACGAAGGGAAAAATTTAAAGTGCATGTACATATATACATGTTTTAAAATCTAATTTGGGGTCACAGCTGTAATTGCAAAAGCTTTGGATTGTGTGTCATGCTGGAATAATGTGGAGTTAGTGAATGTGGAGCATTCAGCATGACTTTACGCGTCATTGCACCCTAAGTGCGATGCTATTTCAATACAACACCTACCACTTTTAGGTCTTTATGCTTAAGTATGTCTTGCTGGATGAAATCAAGCTACAAATTGGATGAAATTGGGTCCTCCCAGTTGATTGTACTGCTAGACACTCCAAAACCCAATTGTTTTCTAAGCCCAATTCTATGAATTTGGAATTTAAATTATCATGATTTCTTGCACTGAAAAATAAATACAAAAGCTCAACTTGCCACAGAAAAGAAAAGTTTTTTTTTTTTTTTTTTTTTTGGCCATAAAAAAATGAAGTTAACTTTTTTCATACAGGCTTTAAAACTGGTTCAAAAATGGAGCAAACAATGCTCAAGAAAGCATAACCAACAGGAATTTGAGACATGGAGTATCTATTGCTAAGGTCGAAGAAGTTCTTCATTCAAATGATTCCATCCAAAACATTTCAGCAAAAAACCGTTCCATGTTCCACTTCCTTTCATCCTTGTGTGCTAGCTCAAGTCACCCACTGCCACCTCAATTTGTGGTTGCAGCAAGTTTTCCTATTTTTAAAGACAATTTTCAGATCACAATGTGCTTCTATTTAACAGGTAAAGATGCATTTGACAAGATTTATATCTTCACACGCTCTGACCACTCCTCCCTAAGATTTATGTTTTACTAAGTTGTACATTGGAAGGAGGGATGGGTTTCAGATTTTCAGTGTTTCAGAAAGAGTTAAATTGAACTTAGCTGGAATTGAGTCTAGGTTTGAAATGGCAATTATTACTGCTGTTTTTGAAGTTTATTAAATTAATTTTCAATAATCCCTTCACTGCAGAGACAGAAAGCTCTTCAAAACAGTGGTATTTTGCCTGGCAACATATTTGGTGGGACAACTCTAATAAAGTGAGTTGCTAAAAACAGTCAGAAGTTCTTGTTCCACACTCATAATTGAATTATGCTAAGTAAAGGCTGTATTTTTAGAGGATAAGTTGGCTAAGTACAGAAAAAATATGGTACTCACCACAGACAAATATTGTAGTGACCTATAGAAATTTGTGCTTGATCCAATTCACTAAAAATAAATATTCCAACAATTATTTTGGAGACAAAATAGGATAAAAGTGGCATCACAAAGGGGTGAATTTATAATTGTTTTCAGTGAAAGAGAAGATACATTAAGAATGCATTGAGTAAAAGCATTCTGGTAAATGAGAGCAACACTATGTACAAACTAACCAGTGTAGGTAAGGTACTGGGATTCTCTAATACAGTTTTTAGTCCTCATAGGGAAATCTAATGATTTAGAGACAACATAGCCTTGAGACAACTGAATGAAATAGACTGGACCATAAAATGAAGCACTGTCATCATTACAAAATGACAACAATTCATCAACAAAAACCAGTGCTACCACCCTTCTGAGTCACCTCAAAAAACAAAGTTCGTTCTATTTCCTGTGCAACTGGGGTCCTGTTCTGAAAGGCCTTGCCTATGCCTATGACTCCAAGATTTTACCTATTTTATCTGCCACCAGGTTAAGTGCTTCTGTTTTAATGTTTAGCTATTTCATCAACTTTGATTCTACTCTAGTGCAAGGCGAGAAATAGGGGCTTCATTCTGTGGGTAGCCAGTTCTCTAAGTACCGTGAATTAAAGAGGCTACCTTTCCTCCAGTGTATGTTTTGGCCTCTTTGTCAAAGATCGAATAGTTGAATGTTCCTGGCATTGTTTGCGCATCCCCTATTTTGTTCTATTGATCATTCTGTATAGAAAAAACAAAACAAAACAAAACAAAAAAACAGAAGTGTGAAAAGAGAACCTACAGAATGGAAAAAGAAATTTACTTTTTCAGCACACAGAAGGCTATGAAGAACTAAAAAAAAGACCCCCCCAAAAAACACAATCAAAACATCATCAGGTGAAATGAATAAACACTTAACAGAAGAAGAAATATAAATAGGAAATCCATACATTAAGAAATATTCAACATTGCTAGTCATCATATAAATGCAAATTAAAACAATACTGAGATTCCATTTTACCCCAGAATGAATGACCATCATCAAAAAATCAAACAATAAGAGATGCTTGCTAGCCTTCAAGGAAAAAGGAAACTTTCTACACTGTTGGTGGGAATGTAAACTAGTACAGCCACTATGGAAATCAGTATTGGGATGTTGGAAAAAACACTTAAACTATAAATCCCATTTGACCCACCTAACCCTCCTCTGGGTATGTTCCCAAAAGAGTTAAGGACATCATATCACGATGAGACATGAGTACCCACATTTATAGGCAGCACAATTAATAGCTAAATTTGGAAGCATCCTATATGTCCAACAGTGGATAAATGGATCAAGAAAATGTGGTATTTATATACAATGGAATATTACTCTACCATAAAGAAAGATAAACATGAATTAGTTGTAGAAAAATGGATGTACTCTGATACCATAATATTAAATGCAATAAATCAGACACCCAAGTTTAAATATCACATGTTTTTCCTTACATGAGAAACCTAAAATAAAATGAAGAGTAAAATAAAAGATAGATTCTATAATAGGAATTAGAGAGACAGAACTTCTTCAAATGGAAAGGGAACCCGGAGACGGAGGTGGGGAGGGAAAGCAAATGAGTGTGCTCTGTGTGCATACCAACTCCTCACAAGGAATGAAAACATAATGTGCTGCAAAGATACACTACACAAATTTTAATAAGAAGTGAAATGGTAAAGAAAATTCGAGACATGACTATTTCAGCGGGCTGGAAGTAAGCCCTGACAAAACAGTCCTCCCCGAACCACATCTTCAAGGCCAATCCCACTGGATGACTGGGCTCATGGAGTAGTTTATAACCCCTCTCTGCGTGACTGTGATTTCTGCTTACAGATGATAATGAACTGTCTAGCTTCTCTTTACCTTTTCCTTCATTGTCCTTACCACCTCTTCATTTCGGCGGCTAATATAACAATAGTTTTTCAGAAATCTAAGAACTAGTTCCGAGCCTGCCTTCTAAATCTCTTCTGCTAAACCCTAACACATGCCAAGAAACTTCTGCAACTAAGCAGGAAAGTCTGTTGTGATAACCCTATATATTTATTTTACACATGAGCCAAGACAATGAACAAAATCTGTTCACTCCCCATCCTAACCCAAAACCTTCTCTAAAGGATAATTTGGAAAATGATAACTTTGTGGGGAATCCATAATTCCAGGGTGGGAGTACACTAGAGAGAGGGGGGCAGATTTCCATGGAGCCGTGACTTGTGTGTAGAAGGCAGTACAAGATGGCTGAATTTCCAGGTCAGAGGAAGTCTTTCCTGTGAGGATCGGTTAGGGGAGAATGTTTTGCCTTCTGCTCTTAGTTCCCCTCACACTGCTATAAGACAATTATTTTTTTGCCTTATTGCAGTGGAAATCAGCACAAAGTTATCCAAGTCCAAAATGATGAAAGCACATAGCAAAGAACAGTTGGAGAAAGGAGATTCACCAGCCACCCCAAAATAGTATCTACTCCATCTACAACCCCACTAAGCCTCCAGAATTATGGCATCCAACCAAGAAGGACTGAAAACTGTAATGAATGAGTTCAAACTATTAGTATAGGCACACCCATCAGATGTATTTTCCACAGAAGTATATATAGAGTAAGGTATATTCTGTTTTGTTTTGGTGTGTTTGTGTTTTGTTTTGTGACAGGGTTTCACTATGTAATCCAAGCTGGCCTTGAGCTTACTAGGTAACACAGACTGGCCTTGAACTCAAGTCGATCTTCCTGCCCTCGTGTTCCAAGTGCTGGGATTACAGGTGTGTGCCACCACACTCAGTCATAGTTTAGGAATAAAATTTGCATATACAATTGACCCTCACTATGCACGGATTTTGCTTTTGTGAATTTATTTACTTGCTAAAATTTATTGATCATTCCCACAAATCAGTACTTGTGGTAAGTTTGTGGTGATGTGCAGACATGTGCAGAGCAGGGAAAGTGCTGTGTCTCCGGATGTCCACACGCCTGGCTGAGCAAAACACTCTGACTTCCTATATGAACACTGCACTGTAAACAGTGGGCCCGTCGTGGGCCATTTGCTGCCACCTTTCCCTGCATCTGTGCACCTGTTGCTGACTCCACTCTTTCAAATTGTGCTTAAATGTTGCCTGCTACCATTCATCAGCATGAAAAGGCTGGGATGTTCCTTTTGGAGACAAACTGTTCAGGTGTGAAATATAGTGCCATTGGTCTTAGGTCCATGCTGGCAAAGCATCAATACATTCTAAATAAGATATCTTTAAACAGAAACGCATGCAGTAGAAATTCTGTGTTGATCAGGTTTTGAAAATAATATGAGTAAAGGCTTCAAGAACATTACCCTGTGTTTCTCCTTGAAGCAATGGCTCTGTATTCACCTATCAGTGTTTGTGTGGAATCTATGGAACATAATAAGAAGTGACTATATGTGACTGTGTGGTTTTGTGTGTGTGTGTGTTCTTATTTAAATCACACACATACAATATTATGTGTGTAAGAACCAGCCACCAAGATAGACAACATTTTCTTTTTCTTTTCTTTTTTTTTTTTTTGTGGCACTGGGGCTTGAACCTATAACCTCGCACCTGCCAGACAGGCACTTAAGTCACTGAGCCAAACTCCCAGCTCTGGTTTTTTGAGGCAGGTTTGCACTGTGCAGCTCAGGCCGGCCTTGCACTCATGTTGTAGCCCAAGCTGGCCTGGAACTCACAACGCTCCTCCTACCTAAGCCTCCCGAGTGCTGGGATTAAAGGCGTGTGCCACCACGCCCGCACAACTTTTAAAAATAAACCATGTAGCCGGGCGTGGTGGCGCACGCCTTTAATCCCAGCACTCAGTGGGCTGAGGTAGGTGGAGCGTTGTGAGTTCGAGGCCGGCTTGTGCTACAACGCGAGAGAAAGGCCAGCCTGAGCTACACAGTGCAACCCTGTCTCAAAAAACCAGGGCCCAGAGTTCGACTCAGTGACTTAAGTGCTTGTCTGACAGGCAAGAGGTTATGAGTTCAATCCTCGGTGCGGCAAAATAAATAAATAAATAAATAAACCATGTATTACACCAGAAGATCAATTTCAGTGAATTGCAAAGAATTATCTTTTCAAACAGGCTTTCAAACATAATGTGAAAAATATGAAAATTAAAAATAAAAAGAGAACCTTAAATACCATATATTTAGAAATATATCTTACATTTAGCAATGTCTTTATATTGCTATCTGAATTGCAAAGGCAATCATAAAGGCCTCAAAGAAATATTAAACTAAATGATAAAAAGGGGCATGCAAAAATTTGTGAAATATGAGAGAAAGAACATAAATTTAGTTGTAGTTTTGCATGCATACACTTAAAATTGCATTTGAAATAGTATTTAATAATTATATGAAGAAAAATTTGAAACCGAGCACATAAATTTGGTCTGAATAGAGAAGGATTTTGATTTTTTGTATAAGACAACTTAATATTATAAAAATAACTATCCCTAACAAATATGTAGCCTCAATACAATTCCACTCATTTCCACCTGAGTGTATTGGCACATACATTTCAAATTTGTATAGGTAATAAAAGACCACGAATGCTCTTAAGATACATATAAAAATAATAATGAGGGGAAACTTTTGCAATGAGATAGGGAGATAAACTATCAGATCGTAGTAATAAAACTCATACATGAGTGCAGGAACAGACAAATGCACTAAGGGATGGAAAGAGAAGACTCAGCGGTAAATGAATGCGTACCTGAAAACTTAATACATGATTTAATTCAACATGGAAAAGAACATTTGCCCTTAGGTAGTGAGCAGAAAATGGCTTGTTTTGTGCAGCAAAAATATAATACATTCACAATGCTGCATACGAGATTGGACTTTGAATTAATCAAATTAATAGAAAGAAATGAAGGAAAATGTCATTGTTACTGAAATAGGTAAAAAGGAACATTTTAAATAAAATTTCAAAAACAAAATTCATAAGCCAAGCTAATTGAGAGTGGGCAAAAAATAAAAGATATGATATAGGAAATATTCACAATATGTAAAACAGTAAGTATTGAATTAGTTTTAAGATATCACAAGCCAACAACAACAAAAAAACAGGAACTCCACTACATACATATATCAAAACTTCAAATTGTTCACTTTGATTGCATATGATTTTTGTGTATTTGTCAATTACAACTCAACTGAACTGGAAAAAAATAAAATAAATGCAAATTAAATGCGTATGACAGTTTTTAGAAAATTAAGAAAAACAATAGCAAACAGGAAAATACTCAAATTCATAGTAGTTAGAAAAGGGAAGTAAAACAGCACTGTATTTCTTTATGCTGGCAAAAACTTTAAACTTGGGCTCAGTGTAGTGGTGCATACCTGTAATTCTAGCTCCTTGGGATTTCAAAGCAAGAGGATACCGCGTAGGACGACAACCTGAGCAATGTTTCAAGACCCTGTCTTCAAATAAACTTTTCAAAAATGGAAAGGACTGAAGACCTACCTCAGTAGTAGAGAACCTGCTTAGTGTGACTAAGTGTGGCCCTGAAATCAATCTCAGGCACCACAGGAAATAAATAATTCCATTAGAAACTTGGGAAACACCAGATATTAGTAAGCATTTGGACATTAAATTTAGAGACTTTCATGCATTGAAATGTTGACTTTGTCAATCTGAGCAGCGATCTTATATTGCTAAGTCATGGTTAGAATATTTTTGGTGCAATTATACAGCAATCCTAAAATCTGTACACAAGTTTAAGAAAGTTCTTCAAGGCATTATTGTTGGTGAAAAGTAGTAGAGGCAGTTGGCATATCTACCCCTGAGAAAGTAGACTGGCATAAGTTTACATAAATGTATTCGTTAAAATGTCATGTCATAGTTCAGAAGAAACTTCTAGTAAGTATCATAGTAAATATCTAGGTAAATATATACTTAGTTACATAAATCTTTGTAGAAGTACTGCATATGAGAACAACAGGAAAAATGAAATGTATCCATAATTCTATTCATATAAATTAAAAATGCATGCAAAAATGACAGTACATACTTGCATGAATTAAATAATAACATTCTATAACATCAGAAGATATAACTAACTCAACTCTATACAAGTGGTTTACAGTTGAGTAGTTTTAAAAAATTATACTAGACTGATACAAGAGGATCAAAAATTTGTACTCAATCTGAACTATTTAGGGACTTAGCGCAAAAAGAAGGTCCAGGGGAGGGGTAACTCTGTGCAAATGTCCTGTATTCAGTCTTTAGTACTACTCCCAAAATTACATTAGAAACCATGACGTTGTTATAGACATTCATGCCCAAAGATATGGTATGTTAGTGAGCCAGATACCTCTTTATAAAAAGAATGTCTGCTCCAAGAAAACCACTAGTTTATGTTTCTCAATTATCCATTCTGACTCTAACAGAAGTATGTGGTCCACATCAGGTTCACACTGTACACAGAACACTGGTGAATGGCAGCACGTTTTGGATGGAAAGCTTGGTGAGCATGAGGACTGTAGAACACCTCAAGCACAAAGTGCAGGGAGGTAAATGGAACCATTTGACTTGGAAACGTGGCTAGTATGCATATTTCCCTTCAATCAACTTTGGAGCTCCCCTATAGAAGACAGAGGAGTCACAACACGTTGCACACGACATGGGTAAAATCAACAAAGTATTCTAGAGACAAGCAGATTTCTGATGCAAACAAAAGGGAAATGACTAAGAGTGAGAGGAATCCAAAGGGGGCATTGTCACTGGATGAGATTCTTGCCTGGCATTTTTCAAGCAGGAAGCAACCGTCTTATATAAGGAACCGAGCAAGATTCTGATAGAAGAAGGGAGTATAAAGGCAGTGATCTGACTATGTCCCTTCTACTCTTTAAAATTTTATGTATCTAAACACTAAACCATGAAGAAAAAGTAAATACTAAGTAGTGCTCCTTTGTATCAAATTTAGATTAAGCAATGACTCTAGTGACTAACTCAATACCCTATACTGAAATCAGAAGAAAAGAGAGAAGATAGATTCAAGGATTTTCCTTTCCCCTGGATTCTGTAACTGCTGTGTCTTCCTTGTTCATCTCTCCCCAGTGAAGGCACTGAGGAGACACTTTGATGGCTGCAGGAATTTCCTTGTACCTGAGGTTATTTTCATACCTATGATTAGAAGCTCTCCACAGCCATGAGCATCTACCACAGGCATCTCTTTTTCTCCACTGAGCTGGAGGGAAAAAACAGGGTGTAAAACATTCAGAGGTGAAAACAACTCTCCATATCAATCTTATGATTCAACTTTCTGTAACAAAATTGACTATGAACCTTGTAGCCTGAGTTCCCTGAAGAACTATGTCATCCCTAAGATCACTGAAATTTGAAGTGTTCAGGAGGGTGTGTTAGCACACAGTGTCCACAACACTAGACTTTCTTGTTAAGCCCTATTTTCTCGATGAAATTAAACTGTGCCTTAGGCTATTAAGAGACTCTTGGAAGCAATTCTAACAAGGCTGGATGTCAGAACTTTTAAACTGGATTGTCTAAAATGAGGAGGATGAATCTTATGTTGCAATCTTGTAGGCTTTTTAGAACAAATGATGAATTTTCTTTAGCATTAATGTGATGATTTAGTAAAAATATTACTCAAGTCTGGAAATTTCTACTTTCTTTATTTACTGGTCAAAAACACTAATGCATAATTCTTTTTCACTCCCGATAGCATCTCCTTACATAACATTATATCCCAGTTTACTAAATTTGATGAAAGGATCAGAAACCTATCTGCTCAAGTTATTCAAAGAAGAAATAATAGCATCACTAAAATGAGACTCATGATATCACACACATAATCTCTGAATACCTTGCTCAACTCAAAGTCCTTCTAGGGATGAAATTAGCAGGACAATTTGCTGATGGCCAAGGATCAACAAACAATAATCTTCAGGTCAAATCCAATCTAGCACCTGTTACTGTAAATAAATACTATTGGAAAATAGCCACATCTATTCATTAACATGCTGTCTATACCTGCTTTGGTGGCACAGTTTTGTTAAGTAATTATACCCAACACTGTATGACCTGTAAACTTCAAATATTTTATATTTCACCCTTGCAGGAAAACTCTGTCAACTCCTGTCCTTCAGCCTTTGAAGACCTGGGAAACAGATCTGGGACCTTTGGCCAATCTTCAAGTAAAAGCCAATACAGTTAAATAGGAAGTGGAACAAAAGCAGATAGAAAGGTAGATACCACATCAACTAGAGTCAGTCAACTAGAATAAATTGTCCAGGAGAGCTTCACTGATTTTCTCTTTAGACATATGAGTACTAAGAGCTCCCTTTTTTGTTCCTCACCCCACTGGGACTTGGTGAAACAAATGCGAGCAAATAAGATAATAACTTCTACCTGGAGTGGAAATCACACATAAATACATATAAAAATTATAAAAATACAACAGTCGTGTACCTTAGGGTGCTGTGAGAAATAAAACCTGAGAAGTTTAAGGTGGACATTGCTTTTCTAGTTGCTTGTCTGTTTACTTAAATTCATTTGTCCCTTGAAGTAACAGCAACTCCTTTCCTGCAGGGTATTACATCTTCTCCCCTCTAGACCTGGATTCATAGGAAGTCTTGTAAGTCCACCATTCCATTGGAAATATCATGGAAGTTAGGTGAACTGGAGTAGCCCATGCTGCCAGGCGTGAGATTGGTGAACCAACAGTGCCATGACCCAAGTGCACCTGATTATAAACTTGCTCTCACATGGATTTACAGTGTGAAGGCAATCTGTCCTTTTTCCCGCCTCTTGGGTCTTGGTACAGTAATAATACCCAACCAAAGCTACAAGGAAGTTTATTCTCTTTCATATGACCATGAAAAGAAACATGGGTATATGGACAGAAAGATACAGAAAGACAGAGAAGGATTTTATGACATTTAAGATTCTAGATTCAATTGTCCCTAGTGACAATGATAAACCAGAGTTGATCAGAAAATGATGGATTTCTCATTTATGGTCTCGGGATAAATTACCCTAGATATTCATTTATAAAAAGAATAATTGTTCATTGAGGATTGAGTTTACTCTGAAATGATAAAAAAAAATTTACTAAGAAGATATACCACCTGTAATTGGGAACAAGGAGTGTGTGTGTGTGTGTGTGTGTGTGTGTGCGTGTGTGTAGGCACCTATGGAGAGGTAGGCATGAAGGAAAAGAATGGAAATCAAGTGTCTAATAAATCCAAGTAGTCACTGAGCAGATCTTATCCTTTGACCTGACACTGTCAGGTACCTCCTGTCCTCAAAATCATGTTTACTAAAACTACAATAATATACAAGAAGCTAATAAGAGAGATTATCCACAAGTCACAAGAGTGAATAAAGAAATGTTTAAATGATAGCCTTCAGGCCACTTTGATTCTTTAGTCATGCTCACAAATATTTTATGTGCTTAGAAATAACACAAATGTTTATAGGTGTGCTTCCTTTCTCTGTAAAGAAAAATTTAGCGGGAATGATTGTTTATTTCTTCTCTCTCAGGTTGAACTTCTTCCACATACTTCATATGAATGACATCAAGATGGTTAAAGCCAGAAATCTGGAAGTCATCCTTGTTTCTCCCTAGCCTCCACTCCTATATTCAGTCTATCACAAAACCAATGAATTTAAAATAGTAGTTCTCAAAGTGCTATTTTCATCCTTCAGCATCAACATCACCTGTGAATTTGTTAGAAATGTGAATTTTTAAAGCTCACTCTTGACCTCCTAAATCAGAATTTAGTGCCCAGGAATCTGTAAAACACACTTTCACACACTAAAGGTGAAAAACTCCTGAAATAACTTTCTAAGAAATTTGCTTACTTTTCTTAATTTCACCTTCCATCTACTGAATCAAAATCCTACCAATCCTTAGTCACTCAGGATCCATGTGAGATGCCTAAAAGATCAAAAATATTAATGTTCTATCCAACTCATTTCATTTTTATGGAGAAAAATGTCATCTCTTTCCCTGTTTTAAATAATCAAGTCCTTCGTTACCACTAAAAACCTTACCCACTTTCAGTCACCCAGAAGCAATAATGTCTACTCAGAAATGCCATCCCATAGTCTTCCAGAAAGCCTACTAGGCTCTGTTGTTTGGGATTCTTTTCCCTACAAACATGATAGAATTTTCTTGGAAAGATTGACTGGCCCAGTGATATGGAAATTCAGCCTCCTCCTTTAGCTGCTGTTGATCAGTTTCATAGGGGTGTACAAATTCCTTTATTCATTAGTTCAACACAAGTCTATTTACCACAACTGCATGGCAGCAAAGATGTCAACATTTGGGAATTCAAAAGTAATAGGGTTCTGCATTTTATTACATGCAGTTTCCAGTCTAATTGGAAGGACAGTAAATTGATATTACAAGCTAAGTAGATGAATAAAAAGTGGATAACTGAGTGGAATAAGCAAAGGGAATAGCCACCTTACAATGTAAAGAATAACAAAATACTGAGGGAAAGCAGCTGTATGTAGAACAACAGTAACACCCCCCAGGACACAGACAGCAGCTATTTGAATCATGAGAGGGAAAGCAGTGGAGAGGGAAACAGGTGTCAGTGCTCCTGATGTTAAGGGTGACCCACTTAAAGGACCCAGAGGATGCTGAAGAGGAGAAAACAGAAGCGCAGGAGGTTGGAGAAGAGAGGCCAGGTCACTAGGGCTTCCTAAATCACTGGAAGCATTTTGGGTTTTATTCTAAAGACAACAGTTAAATTATTCTAACTGTCTTTCAAAAGCATAGATGTGAAGCAAAGATATGGGTGGCCCTACTGAAGACTAAGGTCAAAACACAGAAAATACTCCTGCTTTTCAGAGAGCCAGTATGTCTATTCAGGCATACCAAGAGTGGAGAGTAAGTTACTTGACACCAACACTTTTACTGGTGAAGCTAATTGTTTAACTATCTTATGCTGTTGTTTGTTTTTTAGATCTATGATCTTCTATTATCCAAATAATCAATTAGTGATGGTTTTCAATCCCATTTTTGGCTTGGTCATCTCAATCACATATTGTTCTAATTCATATTTTATTTTAAGCTTCATTTCTGTCATTCTCCTTCATTGATTTAAACATGAGTATGCTCAGCAGGCAAATAGCTATATTTGTCAAGCCACCCCCTGGTCTTCCTAAAAATAAATAAATAAATAGCTCTTAAGTGACGGAAAAGTAAATTGTATAAAGTAACTAAATTATATATATTTTCCTCCTCCAAAATTTCCTTTTATGGATACTCTTGTCTATTCGTTGGCCACCTTTTCTGATTCTGGGAAGGGAAACAGACGTCTAGATGGTTGTCACACCTCAGAATTGGTGTAGTTAATGGAAAGGCTGAAGGAACCAGAGTGGATACTGGATACTGGTCCACTGGAGCAGTGCTCTGGTTTCAAGTCACCAAATCTAACCGGAAAGTGATCACAAGGCACTGCTTTCAACAAAGAAGCATGCCTAAGAGGTTGGTTTTTTTTGTTTTGTTTTGTTTTTTTAACTTGCTTGCGGCTATTTCAGCTGTAGCATTATTTCCAATTCAGGAAATGTTTTCCAATGCAAGGAAAAAATAGAGATATTTTTAACTACTCTGGAAAAAGAAACCTTGCTTTTCAACTTTGTTCTGCTGCTGATGTCAAACCAGATTGCCCAACTAATTAGGGTCCTAAGGTCTCAGTCAAAGCCTAAGCTTTCCTGTAGCCTTTGCCTCGACCTTATTTACAATCCACCCGGCCTATGAATGCATTTCTATTATCAGTCAGGTTAATTCTTAGCTTAATTTCTTCTCTCCTAGCCAAATGGTCTTTCTTTTAAACCACACTTAATAAGGATAAAATCTGGGGCTCTGTGGGTTACATGTAAGAGTTTGAAACCTATCGCTTATATAACTTTAGGCAAATAACTGACCTGTGTAGGATACCATTGCCAGATTAAAATACATGAGTATCTGTTAAATTTGAATTTCAAATTAGTAATGAATATTTTTAGTAAAATCGTCCCAGGCTCGTTTTGGTTTCCCTCAATTTGACAACCCTACCTTGGACCTTAATTTTCTTAGATGTAAAATGAGTGTAAGAGAGGAGTTGTGAAGTTTAAATTAATCCAGTTGAAACATTATAGTTATGGTGCCTGGAGCCTGGTGAACCCTCACTAATTCTTAGCTGCTGTTCTCTATTATCTGTCTTCTGAGAAATAAATGAGGCAACACAGGAATATCTACATAGTACTTCCTATATGCTAGACGAAAAGAGTGTGGATACTTCCAGAGACAGATTTATCCACTCGATAAATTCTTTGTCCTGTGCCAGGGACTAACTATGCTCATTTAGTCTTATAATCTGATGTAGCATAGTTGTCTTTAAGACCTATATTGTAGAATAAGAAACTGAGACTGTGAGAAGATGAGCAACTTGCACTAAGACACAAAGGTAACAGCTAGTGAAGCCGGGATTTGCTTTATGAGATACCAACATGCAGATTATTTTTTCTATTTGTTAACCAGTGTCCAGAAATGAAATAAAATTCAGTACTATTCATAAATATTAAGAAAACTGTTTGCATTTTAAGGAAAAAATAGAAATTTCTATCTTCATATCAGCATAACACTTTTAAAAACTGCGATGAACCAGCACCACCAATTGATGCAATTATCTTTCAATGAACCTCAGAAGGTGGCATTGCTAGCTACCCTTTTCTTAAAAATGAAGCAATCAAATTGCTGAAAGTGTTCGAGTCAGGACTGAAACTCAAGTGTTGTAGTCTCTCGGGGGTCCCACAATAAAATACTACAAACAGGAAAGGTGAAATGCAAGAAATGTGGTTTCTCACAATTCTGAGGTGTGGGAATTTGAGTTCAAGGTGGTAGTGGGGTAAGTTTCTCCTGAGGTCTTGCTCCTTGGGTTGGAGACAGCTGCCTTCCAGCTGTGTTCTCCCGTGGTCTTTTCTGTGGTAATGAGCAGTTCTAGTATCTTCCTCTCTTTAAAAAGACAGCAGTCATATCCGAGCAGAGCCTCACTCACATGCAGGTCCTCACATCACCTCAGCTACCACTTTCAAGGCTCCCTGTCTAACTACAGTACCATCATGTCATGGATCAGGACTTCAACATCCAAATTTGGGGAAGTATAATACCAGGTTTTCTTATTTGTGGTTCCATCATGCTTCCTTCCTGGAAGTACCTTCAATGACGAGCATGTGGTTAGCACATTCGATGATATTTTTTTGTTTGAAAGAAATATGTGAAACGACAATAGATTTCAATTTTTGAAGCACCAGACTTGAGAATTGGGTAATTTTCTCATCAGATAATTACACACTCTGGGTTAAGTCCATCGCAACATGCACACGATTTCTTGGATGAAGAGAAAACCAATGACCCTGTGAAGGAACTGGTCATAGCTAATAAAATAACTGTGTCAAGAAGGATCGGGAATTGAATACTTATTCTATGCCCATGTGAAGAAAAAAGACAATGGTCTAAGGCAGGCACGGTCTTACCATAATACCTTCAAATCTGAACTTTTATCTGCAGTGTAGAAAGTGTAGACAGCACTCTATTGGTCACACCAACCTCCTCACATACCTACAAATGCCAAGGCAGAGATTAATAGCTGGTTATGCTGAATGATCGAGTGGATGGTGCACAAGTCTACTGGTTACTCCTGAAACCAGGTGGATTCTGTGACATAGTCTGCTTTGCGTGCATTTAGTAACAGCATGAACCTAGTGAGGGAAGCTATTATGGGAGCTGTTGGAGAAGAAATCTGTAGGAAAAAATGCAAAGAAAAAAAAGAAAAAGAAAAGAAATCAACACTTAGTGAATGTGGGTACAGAGCATTTAATATGGACACCACTATAAATGATTTGAGCTTCAATATTGGTTTTGAAAAACACAGTCTGTACAGTGGTATTTTTATAGTCAGTGTCAAGCACAGTCGTTTTTAGTTACAGCTTGCATAACAGTTCAAGATAAATCAAAGTGAACTGCTCTGAAGGAAAAAAATATATATATAGCACAGACTTGCTAATACTGTAATTGCTGCTTTGGCCAAAGGCTACTGTGCACTGTGTCTACCTAACTCTCAGTTAATAAATATTTATTAAGTGTTGACTATTTGCCAAACACTATTCAAGTTTCTAGGAATGTAACAGTGAATAAAGCACAGCTCGACCATGCGCTATGCCTTTAGTGGAAGGAAGCATCAGCAATCTGGGGTGTCAAGGGCTAAATGACATAAGAACTGTATTCTCTGGGCTCTGCAAAAGGGCACAGCACCTGTGCTTTCCCTGGCTGAAGGAAATCAAGGTGGGCTTACCAATGAGATGATGTCTAAGCTCAGATCTATGACCTCGAAAGAGTGAGGGCAGGAGCTGAGAGGAAGGGCCGTTTGCAAAGTAGACACAGCCAGGAAAGCTATGACTGCGCAAGAGAAGGGAGCAGGGCATGCTGAGAAAAGATGCTGGAAAAGTTCTCTAATGTTTGTGCATGCAGTGGAGAAGAGTTTGAATTCCATCCTGGAGCAGGTGATTCATTTTAAAGAATGTTAAGGGTGAGAGTGGCATGTTGTATTGTTTTCATCTTATGCTTCTTAGAACTCCCTTCACTCTGGGTGTATTACATAAAAACATGGATATGGAAGAAAGATCAGGTAAATCTCTGAGGTAGTGATTTAAAATTATGGTAGCCTGAATGAAAGCATAAAGTGAATCCATTTGACAGGTTTTAAAGAGATAATGACAGAATTAGGGATTCAATTAGATGTGCAAAATGAAGGAATAAACATGTTTCCCAACATTCAAAATAGCCACTTGCGAATCACAGAGCTGGTGGCTAAGAACAAAGAACAGTTGTGTATATAGATTACTGCCTTTCTGATTTCTTTTTACCTCCTGGACATCTTCTGAAATAAGTGTGGAGAGGGCTCTGCTGTGTATAAGGCACATGGACGGGAGCCCTCTGAAGCCACGTTTGGGTACCCAAGGATCATGGCACTGGGTGCAGGGTGTGGACCCTGCACTATAAACAAGCCTTGGCAGAGAGCCCTGGTGCTCCATGCCACACACACACACACACACGCACACACCCGCCGTGGCCTCTGGTTTGAAACTGTTCTGATTGGGGGCCTGCACTTCCTGGGCCTGTGATGGAAGTGGAAATGTTAATGAACCCTGAATCACTTCTGTGGGGGAAGCGGATCACTCTTTTGTTGTCTTGAACAGTCCCTTCTGTCATCTGTGGCAATGGCTGACGACTTCTGCATTGTCTTGATTTATAACATCTGACCCCTGTCGAGGGGGCTGATCTATATTAATATCCTCACCGGCAGTCAGCTGACCACACCTGCACATTTCTCCTGGAAAGCCTTTTTCACTCTTCTCGAGATTGTGGGCTGAGATTTCTCCAAACCCTGATGTTGTACTTTTATTTAGAATTTCATCTTTACATCATTCATTTCTTCTAACATTTCTTTAAAGCAATCAAGAAGAACCAGACTGTTTCCAAAATTTTGCTTGCTTATTTCTTCAGCCAAGCACCTCATTACGTTACTTGCGAGTTTGACTTTCCACAAAACCTTGGGACACAAGACAATTCTGAGCTCTTTGTCAGTCGGTAGCAAAGATGACCTTCCCTCTATTGTTTAATGGCAAGTTCCTTTTTTTCCCTAAGATATTATCAGAGTAGCATCCATATTCTACCAACACTCCGTATGAGACTATAGGCTTTTCTTAGAAGAATCCTCCTCTTCTTTCTGAACCCAAATTATCCTCACTAGCCTGTTTATGTCCACGTAACATTTCTGTAACAAGAACCTCAAAAATCTTCTAGCTTCTACCTATTACCAAGTTTGAAAGCAACTTGTACATTTTAATATACTTGTTACAAAATCACTGGACTTCAGGTATCAATTTTCTTTTTCTTTCTGTTTTGGTTGCTGCAGTAATATGCCACAGATATAAACAATGGGGTGTAGTAATATAAATGGACTTTAAACAATAGAAATTTATTTATCCAAATTCTGAAAGCTATGAAATCAATGGATGGACAAATTCAATGTCTAATGGTGGCTCTCTGATCACTCACAAGTAGCCATATGTCACCACATGACAGAGGGGTAAATGAGCCTGCTAGGAGAATTTTTATAAGAACTCTGATTTCTCTCAGGAGGGCTCTGTCCTTATGATGCAATCACTTACCAAAGACCCCATTTTCAAATATCATCACACAGGGTGTTAGCTTTCAAATTAGGGAAGAGAGACATTCGCTCCATAGCACTTGTCATTACACACACTGGACACAGTGGTTAAGACAATATAGACAATAATAGCTCACAATCTACCAACTGGGTGGAGTCACCTAGGTGGGATCATAAGTAAAAAATGTTCAGCAGAAGAACAAAAAGGTTTAAGATTTTTGAGGAATATGGCATCCATTTCTAAGATATTTCTGGAACAACTAGTGCCTAGTCCCTTTTTTGAGCTACCAAAAATATATCTCTTTTCAATATTTTGGTTTCAGGAGCACAGATAAAAAGAAAATCATTAGAACAATATTTCTTCCCAAGGAAGGACTTCCTTTTCCCAGAAGGAAACTTAGCACTAGTTTAACATACGGTCACATAAATAAATAAATAAATAAATAAATAAATAAATAAATAATTTCAAAAAGAAAACCAAAAAACTAAGACCATTTTCTCATCTTGTTTTAGAGTTTTCTCTTTGTTTCTGCCTCAGACGTATCTGAACAGAAATTTTCAAGCCATAATAATGATGATAATGGTAAAAATTGTATTAAATGCTTTTTGTCAGACAGTGGATCCTACAAGCACTTATTTAATTCAATCATCACAAAAATCTTTGAAATTGCGGCTCAGGGAACTGAGATTTGGAGAAGTTGAGTCACTTGGCCAACCTGACATGGCAATTACATTGGAGGAGATTGTATTTGAAAGAAGATATGCCTGTCTCTAAATATCTTTTCTAAGTGGATTTGTTCTGTGACAATACATCTAAGAACCCCAAGAGCTTTGGGCTTGGCTTTCAGCTAGGAAGATCTGTCTTATGTTCAGAATCAATTTTAATCTTGCTGAGAAGCTGAAGCAGATATTGTTACATTTCACTCATTAAAATTACACAATGCCCTCATCTTGATGAAGAGACAACTTTCATAAAAGTGAAAACAAACTCACAATGTATTTTTCTCCTATGAATTTTTTAAAAAGCTAATTTATTCATGAGAAAAATGAATAAAACCACCTCCTCCCCAACCAGGTCATGTTGTTAACATGAATTGCTTTTTGTCCATTGGAGCTAGACACAGTCTGTAGGGATGTTTTCTTTCATAAACCAGTGCCAATCATGGAGGAGAAATTATCCATGAAAAAATACGGTCACTGGTCATCAGGGTGTGTTTTCTCCTTATAGGGAGTACCAGTACTCCCTTAGCTTCCTTTAAATCATGTAGATTTCTGCCTCATAGTCTTAATCACCTATCTGGCTGATTGAAAACTTGCTGGAATAAAAACTACTTAGAAAAAAAATATTCAGAGTCAAACATATCACTTTTTCTTCTGTAGAGCAATATATGCCAGTGAAGCCTACTCCTAGAAAAAGTAGGTTTTATTATTTGTCATATCCCTCTCAAAGAAAGATATGTTGAAATTCAATTGCCTGGTACTTCAAAATGTGACTGTGTTTATCTGAGAAATAGATATCATCACTTAAATTAAAATAAGGCCATCCGTATTGCAGTAGGATGAACTCAGAATCCAATGTAATGATGCCTTTATAAGAAGACAGTCACGTGAAGAAACAGGGACAATACCATGAGAGAAGCCAAAAAAACGGAGTTACGCAGCTCCAAGCCAAGGAACACCAAAGATTTCCAGAAAACCGCAAGCGCTTTTAATCCATTCAAGCTGCTAATTAAGAAATTAGACTATGTAACATGCAAGCTGATAGTAAATAGAAACGTACCTCTCGTGATTTTGAAGTCTAGTAAGTCCAAAACCTAGGATTCAGAAGATTCATTATATCGCGAAGGCTGCCTCGCTGATTCATAGACGGCGTTTTCTTACTCCATCTCCACGTGGTGAAGGAGCTAGCGCTCTGGGGGCTGTTTTACAAGGGCATTAGTTCTGTTCATGAAATATGGTCCTTATCACTTAATCACTCCTCAAAGGCCTCGCCTTCTATTACTACCACATTGAGAGTTAGGTCCCAACGTATGAATTCTGGGTGGACAAGATATTCATAGCATAGCAAGACGCTAGGAGAAAAACGAAGAGCCATTTCTTCCCAGGGCCCTCAGCGGGAGCATGGCTCTGCTGATTTCTTGGTGTTGGAATTTAGGCCTCTTTTGAGAATTGTGAGACAGTAAATTTCTGTTGCCCTGACTCACCCAGTTAATGATACTTCGTTAGACATCTTTAGAAAATTAATGCTTTAAAAAAAAGCATTAAAAAAAACTTTATCCTCGCAATCAACTTTATCTCATGGAACATTCTTGGATGTTTTAAAATTAATACACTTGAAAAAAAGTAATAGGGCTGGGAATATAGCTCAGTGGCACAGCACCTGCCTGGCAAGCACAAGGCCCTGAGATTGATTCAAAGTACCATTAAATAAATAAATAAAATCAATATACTCATTAAAGTGATGCCACAGGTAGAATTGACACTTTAGGTCTTCCAGTCCTGTATCCTATCCCTGAAATAGTTCTTTTGCAAGTTTCTTGGTACCTCAACTTAAATTACTAATAGTCCAATAGATCAGTAGAGACAAAATAGGAGACGGGAGAGAGAAACCATTCCTCTTACTCATAGTACTCATCATTTATACCAAGAAAACATTTGCAAACAAATACTGCTTAGATCTAAGTGAACTGAAATGGATTCTTTTTGTGTCAAAAATACCAACTGTAACTAATGGATTTAAATTAAGGTAAAAGAACTAATCATGTAAAAGAATAGCTCCAGGTGGGTTTAATCTTAGGAGCAGTATGGCAGAGAACTCAAATATGTATGTCAGTAAAATTAATATCTGATCTCTTCCTACCAGAAGTTAGTTCTAACCACAGAATTGGCCTTCCTTGGGCAAAACATAGATAAAACAATGTCAGGTATCAAAACTGTATCAAATGGGACAAGGTCCATCAGTCTCTCGGTGTGACATCGGAAGTTAATAAGCAGTGGGTTTGCTTCAGTTGTCCGCTTACTTTTTGAATAATCACTGGTCTAGAACAGTGCAAAACCCAACTGCAGAGCACAGGGAGAAGTGACGTATTTACATTGAGAAGAATAAAGGGCTGGGTCTTGAAAAGCCGAGCCCAGTACACTTGATGGTAAAACGGGGCAATTGTGGTATGTGAGGCAGCAATGAAAATCTACAAGACAAAAACCGATCTCCTATGTTGGTACATAGAAGAAGAGGACAGAATTTGTTTCTCCTGAGATATTTGAGGGTTTCATAGGGGAAATATATTTTTCCTAGTAGATCTAAAATAACGAAAAAGTGGAAAGGAAACATAAAATTCTGTAAAATAGTTGGAATATCAGATGCCAAAAAAGAGGCCTAGTTGAAGGTGATGATTTTAAATGGTGGTGAGCAAGGGTTAGCAGGTAGTAAGAATGGAAGCAGGGGTGCACTTTGGGATGTGAAAGACCCAGAATGCTCCCAGAAACCATGCTGACTTCGCACTGAAAGGCCATCAAGGCTTGGGTTAGGAGTGGCTAAAATCTGTGTTTTTAGAAGAGTTATTTTAATACACTATTTTAATAAAATATTAAATGTAATGGAGGTTTTGCAAATATTTCTAAGATAGTGGTACTTGTGTTTCTGAAGTTTTTAAAGAAAGTAATGGGGTTATAAAGACAAGTTAAATCTGAAATCTAGAAGCAGGTGTCATCTTCCAAATAAAGCAGGTGAAAATTAGTATTTCCAATTCCTAGTAGAATTTAAATATATTTCAATGTAGGAACTACATTTGAAGGATCTCATTCTAAATATTTTTCACCTGTTTCAACTGTGAATTTCTGACTTGATGAAACAAAATCACCACCTGATTCCTAAACGGCCTTTGATGTCTTTGAAATTGTTGGAAAAAGTTGTTGCCAACGCCAGCAGTGTTCGCCTCCAGCAGCTCAGAGCCACAGAAAGAAATGGCATTCTTTGTTCCCATGGGTAATAAGAATACAACCAAAGGCATAATGCTAAACTGACTTGTATATTATGAGAAATTTACTGATCTAAAAATTTACAGAAAGGGAGACCAGCACATCTGCCCCTATAGGAAATGATTTTTGCATAGTAAGTGTTGATCTGCATAACCATATGATCATCTCAAGTGCTGATTACCAAATCTGAATCATCATTACTTAGCAAAGCTCTATAAATACACATGGCACCATGTAATATATTCAGCTGCTCTAAATTAATGACAAAGTCCTTACCCCAAGGAGTTTGGGGGTCTAAAAACAAAGAGTGACACAAAAGAGAAATATCTAGGACACACAGTAAGTTGGGGGCAATTTTCAGTGAAATAATTTTAGGGGGAGACTTTCAAGGTTTAAAGTGAAGAAGGAATTAAGGATTCATATAAAGTTAGCCTTTCAGATTCCTCTCAAGTCATATGTGGGCGGGCTATCAACACTTTAATCCCTTGACCTCTCAGAAACACCAAACAGACAGACAGATTGATAGAATGTATTTAAAATATCTTCATATAAACATTTTAGTATTTAGATGCAATCAATGTATCTAAAACTGAACTCATTATCCCTTCACATTGTCCTTATTGTTTAAAACAACTTTTGCCTTGGTTAAAGGTGATGCTTTCTCCTGACAGTTACTAAAGATATTTTACAGGTACTTTTCCTCACTCTTCTCTGTTCCCTATGAGGAAGTCCTGGAAATCAGATTGGTGCTATATTCTGCTCTTATACCTTCTCAGTTCTACCTCGAAGTTTCATATTTTACTTTAAATGGTCACTGCCCCTTCCAGTCTGTTTCTGAGTTAATTTACTTTAAACAGGGAATGATTATCAACCTAAGATATGTAGATACCAATCCAAGATGGAAATGAACAGAGGAAGAGAAGAGAGTAGTAAAGAAAAGAAGAAAAGAAAGAGGAGAAAATTTGGAGAATGTATAATTTTTGAACTTTCTACAATATTGGACTGCCACCATGACAAAGTAAATTCTTTTAAAAGAAATCTCTGTGTTCTGTGGCAGTTTCCCTGCTTAAATTTTTCAACATGTTCTCAAAATTTTCTGTGACTCTAACTGACCACTCAGGAATTTTGAACCATTCCCCCTTATTTATCCTAATCACCATAAAAAAATTGAAACCTCTGTGATATTCACTGATTTGCGGTTAATAGACAATTCTAACCATATCTTTAAAACCTAGTAATTAAATGACATTATATAATTCATCTCTCCAATAAAACTCCTCAGTAACAAGGAATATGTTCAAGTATCCAATTATATTCTAGGAAACACATATCAGAATATAGGAATACCTCAATAGAAAATATTAATGATGAAAGTACCAACATACTAGCTGCTGCAAACACTATAAACATGACAAAATCTGTTGTTTTACAATTGTTCTCTCTCCTCAAGTGGCAAGTGGTGGATAAGCATGAAGCTGCAAATCAATTTTTACATATATAAGAGTATTTAAATTTCACTTCTTAATGTTCACCTTAGCAATCAACTAGAAAAAATATTTAAAAATTCCTTTAATACTGCAATAATTTTTTTTCTTTTCTTTGTTTTTGATGTGTGGAGTTACATGTAGTTATAGCTTGCCATGTTTTATATTTTTAGAGGGCATGGTTGAAAATATGGGTATATCAAATGCTGGTGGGAATAAATGGCTAAAAACAATGTGAAAATGGACAATATCTGGTTCTAAATACAATTCGCTCAGAAAATGAGGTTTACTGGTATCCAAAGTCTTTCTTCTCAATTTTTCAAAATCAATCAGGCAGAAAAGTATAAAAGAGAGAACACTTTGGACATGTAGAGGGGAAATTAGACAACTTGTGGATGGTCCTGTAAGGTGAAATGGTAGAGGCAGAGTAAAAGTTCCACCAAAACTTGAATGTGAAGGCAAAGAAGAGAAATTTAGCAACTTTCTGATTCTCCTTCCTCCTAAGTATCCAGCAAGGTTCTTGGACTATTGCTACAATATGGGTAAAGGAGGAGTAGGACACATTTCTTATTTGTTGACGCTTTATGAAGAAAAGAATGCAGGCAGCACCATTATGTCTTAGCAGATTTAAGTGTGTGAATGTATTAACTTTTCTTTTTAAATTTCATAACCATTATGGAAATAAAATCAGAAAAAAAATCTCAATTCATTCTTTCTAGTGGCTAGACTACTGACATGTGATTGAATAGGAAAGGACTTCAGGCATGAAAAATCTGAAGCACAGGTATGAAGTAACAATGCTTCATTCAAGTTTACAGACACGTAGCTTTTAAAAATTACTCAAAGGTCCTATAAACACAGTTGTAAGTTTGCTCACATTAGGGTCATTCATCACAGACAATGTTTAGAAAATCTATCCACAAGCTTGAAACTGCCTTATTGTCTAACAAAATTTTAAAATAATATTACAAGAAATGTAGATTTTTGTGTGCTTCTCTGAAATATAAGCCTGCAGCAGTCATACATAGCAGTTACCCTCTTGGAAATTGGAGGATCTTGGATTTATGCACTTTTATCCTTTGCTTGTTGTCTTTGGAGATGGCAAGATGTGGAGTGGAACTATTCCAATTAAAATAAAAAATTACCCTTGTATTTATTTCCTCTTCCTCCTCTCACACATACTTCCATTTATGATTTATGACTTAGGTAAAATGTCTATCATTCTTAAGCATACGAAGGCAACACCTGTTTGTGCAACAACCACGTTCATCTGCATTCTATATTACAGATCTCAGTGAATAGAAATGGGTCACTCATTCTTTTCAGCTTTATAAGGCTAGATAGCAAACAAATGGATAAGCAGAGAAAACACACACACACACACTCACACACACACACACACACACACACACTGTTACAGTTTATGTCTGCATGTCCACCCAAAGTTTCATGAGCTCAAAGAATCTGAAAAGCAATTGGATTGCAGAAATGTTACATGCAAATGCACAGTTAGGAGCTGGCACCTGGTCCAAGCAGGCTGATCAATGAGAGCACAATATGGGAGGACACAGCTCCCTTCCTGGTCCCACCGTCCACTCTGCTTTGTGGATACCATGGCATGAGCTGCTTTCTTCCACCCAAACCCTTCCCCCGCGTTGCCAGTCTGGTAAGGACTGAAACTTCTACAACCTGAGCCCAACTACACCTCTCCTCCTTTAATGTGTAGGTGTCCTGCATTGTATCCTAGTGATGAGGAAAGTAATTCACACACACGCGCACGCGCACACACACACACACACACAAACCCAGGAAACGGATTCACTTAAGATTGGCAGGAGACCCTCAGTAGCTATGGTCATCCCTGAAAGTAGGTCACATTCATCCCGACTTTCACAAGCATATTGTTTGTTCTGCTGTTTTGTTGGTTTTACTTCCAAAACGTATAACCAAATTTGCATCTGAGGATATCCCTGAGTTACGTGCTTTGTATGCAGGCGAATCGGCAAATAACAGCTTGTCATATTTAGACACTGGGTGAAATGATTACATCAGAATTGCATCTCATGAAGGGAAGCTTTCTTTTACCTGTTAAAGAATTTGTCCTCTCTTGCCCTAACTCATACATTCTCATTGCCAACCTTCCCTCTCTGTCTTTTTTTCACTTTTTCTTTCTTCTCTACTCAGAGTCTCTCAACATTTCTTCTTCTGTATTTTTGGCATTGAAGAAATACTTACCATAGCTCTACTTCAAAGCCTACACCTTATCAGACACTCTCTGTATTATTTTCATCAGTTTCCCTTCCCCTGCATCTTCAGTTTTTCCCTGGTAACATCTCTTCTGTTAAATATCATCTCCTTTTATATGGTAAGACTATTTTTCCAAAAATGTGTTTCTCTACACTGTGCAAATTGTCTTCTACCTCTTTTTTTTTCCCTTTAACTATGATTTTCTCTCATCATGAACTATCCTGAAATTACAGTCCAGGCTTGGTGCTTTTTTTCCATATTTAAACATTCCTTAAGTTAAACAAATCCACCCAGTGGAAATAAGTTCCTAAAGTTTTTTTTTCTTTCTTTCCTCTCTTTAAATTTCTTGACTTCCTTTTTACATGTGACAGCTGAGCCTTCCCAAATTTCCTTAAATCAGTTTCCTGCTTTTAATTTCTGTGACATTCCATTATCCACCTACATACTTTTAAATTTAATTTTGAAAAATGTTTTGTATAATTTTATGACATTTAATGTTTTCTGTTATAATATTAATACAAGTCAATTAAAAATTTTTAAAATGCATGAGATCTTTTTAACAAACTAGGTTGATACAAATGAATATTCACATGCAATAAGTAAAGTCAAACTCCTACATCACAACATATATAGAAATTAGCTCAGAATTAATAATAGACATAAATATAAGAGCTAAAAGTATAAAATCTTAAAAGAAAACAGAGCTATAATTATTTATGGCTTAGATTAGGAAATATTTTTTTGAATATGGCACCAAAAGAACAACTGACAAAAGATATACAAATTGAACTTCATCAGAGCTAAGAATTTTTATGATTCTAAATATCACATTAAGACAATGAAAAGAACCCACCGAATTGGAGGAGACATTTTCAAATAATGTCTTTGAAGGAACTTGTATTCAGAATATATCAAGAACACTTAGGACTCAATGAAAGGCACCCTAATTTCAAAGTGTGCAATGAATTTGAGTAGTCATTTCTCCAAATACAATATACAAATGGAAAATAAGCAAATGAAACATTTCCAATATCACTGGTTATACAGAAATACAAATCAAAATAACAATGGTATAGAATTGCATGTGTCTACAAGGATGGCCAAATTAAAAAAGAAAGGAAAGTGAGAGTTGTCACCTAGCTGGAGAAATTGAAATCCTGATACAGCATTGTTGCAGACACTTTGGGAAAGAGTGTAGATCGGTGAGAACACTAAAAGTAGAGCTGCACACTTTAAGAAAAGGAATTTGTAGGGATAGGGATAGAAAGATGATCTAGTAAGGGGAGGGTCTGGAGGAAAAGTAGAAGTAAAAATGATTAAAATTATGAATAGAATTATTATGCATTTCAAACATATATCAATAAAAATATAAAAGGTGAAATTTTTGTCCTATGAATTGTACTTAAAGGTATTAAAATATTTGGAGCCTCAAAGTTGAAAATAAAAGTCACCCATGAACTAAACATCGGTAGATAATTATTCTTAACCTGGAAGGAAAATAGGGCAGACTTTAGTGTCATTCACACCTGATTTTAAACTTTTTTTTAATTTGCTAATACATATATTCTTCACTAAGTTATTTACCTTCTTTGGCCTTTTATTTATCTGTAAATGAGTTCACTAGAAATCGTAAATAAATTACTGTTACAAAAACTCTGAAATATAACAATATATACAGCAGATTTTGCTTCTGGATTCATAGTAGTTCAGGAAAACTAGGTTTGGGCTGGTGGCAGCTGTCCTAGTGATTTGAGAATCCAGGCTCCTTCCAAATCCTACCTGTGATATTGTCTAGGGCTGGAATTGGGTGTTTTTCTGTAAAGAGGCAAATAGCAAATGTGTTGGACTTCACAGCCCATAAGGCCTGGGCTGCAACTACTCAACTCTGCTGACAATGCAAAGCAGCCACAGACAATTTGTAAATGAATGAGAATGGCTGTGTTTCAGTAAAATCCTTCGCAAGACAGACACCAGGGCATATCTGGTCCACAAGCCATACTTTGGCAACTCCAATGGTAGAGACCTGTGGTCCATCTGCATCCAGCTGGTAAAGTGAAACAGAAGATCTAGAGGGCGTATATCTGGGTCAACATACTCAGCCTGTAAGTTACGCCTAAATACATCCTATTATATACTCAAAACCATTTCTAGGTTATTTAAAATTCCTAATATACTTGTATAAATATTATGCTATTTATAATGCAAATGCTGTGTAAATAGTTGTTATATTCTATTATTTATTTATTTATTTTGGGGGCACTGGGGATCAAACTCACAACCTCATACCTGCCAGGCAGGTGCTTAAGCTACTGAGCCAAACCCCTGGCCCTAGTTTTTTGAGACATGGTCGCACTATGTAGTTCAGGCCAGCCTTGTGCTCACCTTGTAACTCACAATGCTCCACCTATCTCAGCCTCCTGAGTGCTGGGATTAAAGGCGTGCGCCACCACGCCCAGCTTTATATTCTATTATTTAGAAAATAACGAGAAGTCCATAAATGTTTTGTACAGATACAATTTCCATTTTCAAAGCTCTTTAATCCATGGTTGGTTGGTTTCATAATTGTACCCTCACAGATGCCGAACCATTGGTAGGCAAAGGCTGACTACATACAGTTTGTATGCTGTTTTATTCTTTGGCTTCTTATTCTCAAGTCTACTAGATTTCTGGGACTTCCTTACCAAAGTACCAAAAATGGGGTGCCTTAAAAAGCAGTGTACTGTGTGGTAATTCTGAAAGCTAAGAGTGTTAAATTAGGGTATTGACAAAGCCACAATTCCTCTGAAACCAATGAGAGAATCATTGTTTTTCTCTTTTGAGCTCCTGGTAGTTTGCCAATAGTATTTCCAAGCCCTTAGTTTGCAACTGCATGATGGTATTCTCTACCTTGTCACTTGGCAGACGGTCTCCTTGTATGTCTCTGTATTTTCATGACCATTTAATTATAAGAACACAAGTAACTAGGGTTTGGGGCATTAATGTTTCTCTTTTGGGGGGCACTACTAAATTTTTGAGGTGATGGTCCAAGCCTTCATTATGTATTTCCTGAATCACTACATTAGTTTTTTCTTCATAATTTTCTCCTTTCCTTTTAAAATACTGAAATATTTCCTTTTCTCCCTATATATTGCAAAAACAGTAAAGCTTGTCTAGTGTAGCATAAATGTGGTGTACAGGGCTTTGACTTAGAAGCTAAATGACCTTCAACAAATAATTTCCTAAATCTCAGATTGTTCCTCTCTTAAAAATAAATCACAATATCTGCTCCATAGCCCTGTCATAAGGTTTAAATAAAGTAAAAAATGGAATACAATTCTCAAATATAATGCCTGAAGTGAGCTCCAAGGTTCCCTGAAAAAATACTGTGTCTGAATTTATAAGCCTAATTATGCCACTCTGTTATTTAAAAATGTTTAACACCTTTAACTTCTTAAAAAGTTTTTCAGTAGGGCATGGTGGCGAACACCTTTAATCCCAGCACTCGTGAGGCCGAGGCAGAAAGATCACTGGGAGTTGGAGACCAGCCTGGGCTACAAAGTGAGTTCAAGGCCAGCTTGAACTGTATAGTGAGACTCTGTCTCAAAAAATAGGGCTGGGGATTTAGCTTAGTGGCCTAAACACCTGCCTGGCAGGCATGAGGTTGTGAGTTCCATCCCCGGTACAAAAAAAAAAAAAGTTTTTCAAGTGGTTCATGGGCATTAACTTTGCCCCAAAGATATGCTCAATAATCATTTTCTATATGAAGTTTTGAAAATAAGGCAGTTGACAGGAAGCCAGTACATTTTAAAATGGCATAACTCTCAGTTTAAAAAGAAAATTTTAGAAGAATAAGTCAAAGAGAAAAATAAAGAAAAGAATATAGCTGGCCAGGTTGTATTCATTAGTATTCTTTTTTTATGAGTCATCCAAACAATATTTTGCTCATATAGGAAATATGTATGTTATTTTAAAGTTGGCTGCTGAAGGTAAGAAAGTATGTTTAGCATTTTAAAATAAGCAAAATTTCCTTTAAATAACAACACGATGTTGAATCTCAGCATTTGTTTGTTTTAAACCCCAATACCAAGCCATTCTCACATGCATTCCCATGCACGGTACATATTCTTCAAACATTTTTTTCTCTGAAAAAAATTCCACAGAAGTCTAAGTAGCGTTAATCTTTTTAGCTTCTAATATATGAAAATCTAAAACCGAATTAAATTTCAAAGCAGAAAGCCGATTGAGTGATCATCCAGTCTCCTTTTATCAATGATATCAATGAGAAAATTCTACTTGGACAATTATGTCATTACCACCGTGCTGCTAATTAGTGCCAACTCGGAAATTGTAAACGGGGACCTGGCTAGTGCTCCCTGCAGTCACCTCGGAGTTAATCACGGGAAACCAGAGGAGAATCCCTGAGAATGGGAGCCCTGCATGGAAGCCTTCCTGCCCTGGTACAGCGGGTGTGGGGTGCACAAATTTAATGCCGCTGGTAAAGTAAATTAGAAATCTGCACATGCAAAAAGGCTAGCCTTCAAGCCTCAGTGGTACTCAACTCAGAAAAAAAAAATTGGAAAAGGGACATTCAATCTTTCTTTCATACAGCATATGCTGTTTCTTCAAACGTCAGTCTGAATGTAAATAGCCTGAGAATTTTGTCCACATAGGTTGTGATGCAATACATCTCAGGGCACAGCCTGGTGCACTGCACTCCTAGGTGGTTCTCCACTGATGCTGTCACCCCTGATTCCTGGATGCCCTTGGATTACACAGTTCAAACGTCTGCACTTTACAGTCTTTCTGGGGTCTGAGGAGCACTAAGCTCAGGCCATAGACCTTACATTCTCCTTTCAGAGATCATAACACTTTCTATCTCTGGCACTGATTTGGCCCTTAGCTCTATTCTAGTTTTGAGTTATATCCATTTTTTTCTCCATACTGGATATAACATTGAAGTAGAAAAAAAATATTTGAAGGAAGATATTATGACTCATGCTTCTTTATCTCCAGTATCTGGCAACTGCTGGTCTCTTTGACATGTTCAGGATCTATTATAAAGTTAAGGAAAATAATTGTGGGGAGAAAAAACTGGACTCGAAGTAGGACTTCCCTTGTAAATATTGTTGTTTGAATCACTCGAGATCAATCGTGGTTAAGAAGATGTCCAGTTCTTGGATGGTTTAGTTAGAATCTCTCTCTGCATGCTCATTTCAGAAAAATTAATATCTTCCATAGCATGCAAGTTCCTACAATGATTCAATTGTCCTACCTTGTTTTTCACCATCTTCTGACAATCAGATGAAAGTAACAATAAAAATATAAATAAT
Organism: Dasyprocta punctata; assembly: GCA_004363535.1. NCBI lineage: Eukaryota > Metazoa > Chordata > Mammalia > Rodentia > Dasyproctidae > Dasyprocta > Dasyprocta punctata. Next base: position 10,718 of record RJWM01000396.1, on the reverse strand, counting down.
GGGTAATGCATGCCAATTTAAGAATGGATTGCATAGGGACTGATTTTACAAGTGGTTATTCCAGTAATATGTATTTATATGTCATAGCAATTTTGCTAGCTTATCTATCTTCCAATTGAGAGAACTCAGGTAATGAATACTTATATAATAAGGACCCTCTACATTTCATATATCATGCATGTTTGTGATTTATTACTTTCAAAAGGAAGTATAGAAGCAATTTTCACTGTGCAGCAAAAAAAGAAGAAATCAACAAAGGGCCCATCTACTGTTGAATTATAGACAAGATGCTAGAAAGGACCCCAAAGTTTTCCCACACAGGCACAGACTGAATTGGAGGTACTTTCTGGGGTAGTGGAGCATCTTTAGTGTCAACAAACGAGGAAAAGCCACGGGAAAAACTCTGTTGTTACTACTTTTCTTAACAAGAAGAAATGGCATGCATAGTACTAATGGGTGGCAAAATTAAACTTCGTTTATATATCCACTGTATATCTGCCTCTTATTTGGTTTACTTCTACAGTTTCTTTCAGTTCTTCCCTGGCATGCAGCATTTGCGAACTATATAGAATTCATTTGTGTTCTAACAGATTTCTCTTAGATCTTCCACTAGGGAACTGTGCTGAGCAGATGGGTGAAGGATGAATTTTTTTCATATCCATTGAGGACTGAATCTGTGAAAGGCGACGATGTTCAAAGATGCTGCATTGTTTTTCAAGGGTGATAATCTGAAAGGTGAATGTCAGGGAGGACAGGACAGGAACGCCTCCAACAGCATCAAGCTTTTGTCCTTGATCACAAACTAGCAGGCAGTGAGTACCACTGAAGATGCTGGTCCCTGACAACTACCTCTGCAGACAACTAAAGAGAGAGTAAGAGAAAGGCCAAAATGTTAACTTCAAAGAAGAGAATCTCTACACGCTGGTGACTAAGACAACAAGGAATGTACTGACACCCAGAATAAAAAGCTCTCTCCAACTAGTCTTCTAGCCTGCCTAGCAACATTTCTACTTTTGTTTTGGCTGCTTCTTTGTTTACTTTATCGCTTGTCTTTCTACAAGCAGAGAAACCACAAAGCGGGTGTGACCTGTGGGAAAGAAGAGGTGGCAGGTGAGTGTAGAAACTAGTTAGTGCCAACACTGACCAAGAGTCAAGTTGAACAGTGAAAAAAAAAAAAAAACTGAAGGAGACTCTACCTTAGACATCTGTGGTCATATGGACAGGATAAACAGCCCCTCTTCCCGCGGGATCGTCTCTTCTCTCTTGAGTATTTTATCGAGGCAGGCTGAGTAAAACATAGAAAGGTGACTAAGGCAATGTCCTTATTTTACTTATCAGAGCCCTCCTCCCCCAAGCATCTTTATTTGAAATTAACCTCAGTGGACTGTACTTAATTTTAAGAAGAAAAAGCACTTCACATAAAGAGAATTAACTTGAGATATGAAAAAGAGGAAGATGAGGTACAGGTTCAGGTGATACCAAAAATTGTTAATGCTTTCTGCTTTGTTTGTGGATACTAACACATGACCAATAATGCAGAAACTGGTATCTGAGAGAATCTGCCTAGCAACCCACTTTGGAACCAGTTTTCTTCTGGCTCTCTGGTGCCATTTAGCTTGTTCCATAATTGCCTGTGCATTCCTGCTGGGTTCAGCCATGCCGTGCTGTCTTCCTGAAAACCTTCCTTCTATAGTGCTCAGTGTTTGATATATAATAGCAGAGGTTGTATTTATTGTGTGTTTTTAGTTTGCCAGTCCATTTAAACTACTTTACATTATCAGTCCAGTTAATCCTCACTACAAAACTTCTATAGGGGGCTTAATCTCATCTGACAGATGAGAGAACCATGAATTTAACGTGCACACATGACAGCAGCAAAGAGCACAGGTGAGATTTTGGCACAGATAGACTGGATTGAAAGCCTATTCAAGACATTGGTTCATAATAGTGGACAGTGAAATATGTCCTATTTTGAAATGCTTTGCCATGTTTTAGTTTCAAAAGATGCTTACAGCAGCACAAATAAAACAAATAAATAAATAAATATGTCATTTAGCCTATTATCTATTTTGAACTTTGTATGATTTGCAAAAAAATAAAACAACCCATTGCACCATTTCTTTGGGCATCTAGGAGATTAATAGGTAAGATTACTGCACAATTACAAATTTCAATTCAGGGATATTGTTAAGCTGGCCACTAACTCCAATTCATTTATTGTATTTCTATAATCTAGCGCACTGGACAAGTGCAAAGCAAAAACCTAAATAGCACAAGAAGAAGAGATCCTAAGTAGTCTACTCTCAGATATAATGAGATAAGAAAGCTAATATTTAAGGAAGTCTCCATAACTACAGGTTGATGGGTTTGTAAATTGCTAGAAATTATTTTCAAAGTTAAAATGATTTCTTATTCAGAATATTTAAAACCAAATTGGACAAGACTACAGAGAATTCTTCTCAAGAGAAAAGAACTTCTATTAAGCTGTTTTAAAATATTTTTCCATTTCCAAGGACACTACATTACTATATTACATTCTCAACTATTAAGAAAGTGAGTCATTTCTCTAAGAAAATCTTCATATTTCATTAAATATTTTTAAAAGCAAACTAGTCAAAGAAAAATAAATAACAACTTTTTACAGCAGGCCAAAGAAGTCACGATCAATGCTAGGGTTTATGATGACATAAACTTTTTCTAGACACTAAAGCAAGACATTGCTCCTAGTACTCTACCATCTGCTGCAGATATTTTAAAATTCTAAAGCACTAACAATGATGCAATTTGCTACATTTTGAGCTGCATTTTACAACTCTCTCGTTGCTGAATTACTATTGATGACATTAAAACCCTTTACAAATCAAGACAACACATTTGCTTGCTGTTGCCACCAGAGTGCTGTCAGCTACTCTTTTTCTGCTGGAGTATACCTGCCACCTCCTTCTCAGTCAGCAATGTTTAAAGGATTTTAGGGAATAAAAAACAGGACACAAATCATTGTCTATGTTACTTATCATCTATAAGAAAAAATGTCCAGGGAGAAGACGGACATTGACTCCAAGAAGAAATAAATTGTGAAACAGCATGAGAAATTCTGTATGTTTTTTCATTCTCCTATAGATAAAAAAATGTTCTCTGGACTACCAAAAACAAAAACAGAAAAAAGACCAAGAGTAAGCAGAGCAGGTTATGGAGTTAAAATATTTTCATACATGTAAAGATATAAAAATTAGAGAAATATCAAAAACTAAGTATCCTGAAGGAGAAAATCGTTTCAAAATGTAAGATGTAAATGTTTACAAAAGATTCAGAATTTTTATTTTCTTTTGAAAGTTGAATAAGTTCTAGTTTAACAGGTACAAATTTCAATCACAGGTCAAATTTTAATAACATTGTTTTTGACCAGTGATGTGATATTAGCATATCTACAATAATGCTTCTTAGTGGGACAGAAAGAATAAAAATTATCAGAAATTATAAAAGAACTTTCGATGTAACTCAACCCCTGATGAAATATGATCACCAGTTTCAACTTTCAGCAACTATTCGCAGCTGTTACTTTCTAAAAGTGACTACAACATTCAACCATTCACCTTGGAAAAATGACACCTGTCAGGAAAAAAAACCCAGCAGGATAAAATATGTCTTCATTCATTTTAAAGGACATCTATTGCAAGAGATTTTCATATAAATGAAAACAATCATTTTTGACATTCTTGGTTGGTTTTCTATTCCTTTATTTTACTTAATACTAACATCTTTTAAAAAGATTTTCTTTCTCAGTAATTTGTAGGAAAATGGATGTTTCTTGAGACCATGATATTGAGTGAAATAATTCAGAGGCACAAGCTTATATGAGAAACCTAAAGTTTAAATAAGTTAAAGAGCAAACTGAAAGACTGATAATAGAAAAAAGGGAGATAGGTCTTTTGCAAGTGGAAAGAAAACATAAAAAGAATTAAGATGCAGTTCTTCCCAATAAATGTAACCATTATGTAATACAAACATGTAGTAATAAAAATTAAAATTAAAAAAGAAAGATATTTTTATGTGCAAAGTCTCATATTTGTATTATGCATCTTCATTGCTGATGTAAATCTGTTATAGAAACCTAGAACTCTGTATCTGCAATTGTCCTTGATTAGTAGATTTTTTTCTTGTTTATTATGAAATATATTTGAATTTTGACATTAAAATAATTTACATGGACATAGAAAAATAATTTATTTAGTTTTAGGATAATTTTAAAAAATCACATTGTATCTCATAACATTCTGACATTCAAATGTTCTATGGCACAAAATGAGAGAAACATAAGTGACTTTATAAGCAACACAAAAATCATAGTCACTGTGCTTGCAGGAGCAAACTGTTCATCTCCTTATTTTTATTATTGAGCACTTAAAGAGTTGTAAGTTTATAAGCAGGTGACCAGGCAAGGTGTGAATGAAACGCTTGGTGAGAAGGAAATGACACCCATAAAAGAGAGCAAAGAGCCATCCACAGGACAGTCCTGCACTGTAGTCCTTTTATTTTTTAAGAGAAAAAAAAAAGACACAGAAAAACAAAGCAAAAAGCAAAAGAGACAAACAACAAACCAAAAACAGTAACAATATAGGCTTTCACAACAAGATGATACGAATTTGACAATGGCTGTAACACTGCATATTGTTATCTTCAGAAGGATTGCTTAGATTGCCAGATATAGACATGCAAAATTGATCTAATCATATAAGTATTAATTCTTCCTTTCCGAGAACTAATACAATTAGTAGTACAGTTATCTTAGCTATCTTATTTATATATATACAAATTTATGTCTTTTTCCTTTTCCCTTCCTTTTTTCCTCCTTTACCCTATCCCAGTTACTTTTCCCTTTGAGCAGTTTCTTACCCTTACACAGTATTTATTATAGATTTTGGATCTTATTTGCTCTTTCAGTTTCTTACACCAGGGAGATGATACAGTATTTACACATGTGGGTTTTCATTGTCCTCTTTACACAGAAAAGTGTCCTCTCCCCCAGGATCTTCTGCCACATACAATAATGGAAACGGTAGCAGCAGTACCACCAATCCAAAGACAGCACTTTATGTAGATTGTTCCTAACCACACACACACACACACACACACACACACACAATGGGTACATATTCTCACACTTGCATATAAATGAGGAAGACGAAACTCAGAAAGGCAAATGTTGCATAAGGCAGTTAGCTATGTGTCTTTCATCCGCTTGTTCTCGAGACAGTCCAGTACCAGAGCCCACACTCCACATACTTGGCTGCTGTGTGTTGGGTTAGTTGCATGTATTTGGCTAAAAAATGCAACCCAAAGACTGGAACTGAAAGCCTTAAAAGTCCAATAAGTAACAATTCCACTTTTCTACACCCAGGAAAGAAAGTGGAGAACAGGCGTAATAGGCATATGAAATATAAATTTCACTCACAAAGGCACTCATTAAATTAGACATGTCTGCAGCAGGTTATCTCCGATGGTACCAACAGACTTTGGATTTCGTTCATGAATCCCGTGACTCCTCCTCCCCACTCTCACCCTGTGCCTGTCAGGATCTCACTTTGTAAGTGTTGAACTGGGCAAAGAGTAGACTCATTCTACATGTTTGCTTGATGCCTTGTTAGAATCAAAAGACATAATCATGAGGTTAAGAACAAACTACGGTAGGAAGAAGTGACACAATATTTCATCCTTTATAAAATCTGTCAGAACCTGCCATAATCTGCCATTCCAAGCTATTACTCTTGACCAGCCCCCTGCACCAAACAGGAGAAACCCACTTCTCACACGTAGCAATCTTCTTTCCTCGTTCAAATACCCAAGAAGGAAATACTTCTGGCTTCCTTACAACTCGTCATATGTGATTCATGAGCAATAACACTCACATGATCACTGCTAATTTAAAATGCGGCCCTGAACCTTATCAGCAAGGTACAACTATCCATTAAGGAGTTTCTAAAATTTGTATTGAGCTATGATTTCCAGTTCATAGGCAAAAAGTTCTAACTTGGTCTTCAAGAAAAAATTTAATTACATGGAAAGTACATGAATCTCCCCTACCCCTGCCAAATTACCTTACAGTGCTATCTATGAGAGAAACTTACAACTAAATAGAATAAAGAATCCACAATTATAAACAAAAAGAAAGCATCCTTCCCCCTCCAACCCCCCACATAACCAATCCACAGTGATAAAGACAGCTTTCTCTGAAAGAAATGTTTGGTATCCAAGAAAGGAACGTTTTAGGCTAGACAATGCTTTACATTTTGTTCTGCTTTACTTTTTGTGATTACACTGTAAAGAATTCATCAAGGAAATTTGTTAATATGCTGCAGATGGTGAAGAGATTGTATAAGATCTTATTCTTCAGCATCTTGGTCATTAAAGTCTAAAGCTTGACTCCTGTGTTACACTTAAGAAGAGGTGTTTGTTTCCTACGTGCTTTATTGTTCATGAAAGAAAGAGTATGATTTTCCAGTAAAAACAAAGAACTGGGGACCCAACACCTAGATAGTGTACAACTGCCCTTGAAATTCTACTTTGATGAATTGAAGTTATTTGCCTTCTCAATATTTATTAACGTTTAAAGAAAATACTTGTACCTGTCTTTAAAAAATTGCATAAACCTCCATGAGTTAATATTTACAAAATAACTTGAAATTCTTGAAGTTCTTAGAGCTGCTAAGTATTAAGATAATACATTAATCTAAAATCCTTTTAATACTTTGGTTTTATTCAATATCAATTCTCTCCTCCCAGTATTAGTAAAAACAAGCAACAAACAAACAAAATCCCCCCAAAAAACAACTCCCTCAAAACCACACATCCGAGAAAGCCAAATAAGAGCAGTCTGCATTGTCAGTAAGGCAGCTTTCCTCTGTCTTGACAATATTTTTGTAGGTCTCCTTGTTAATCGTTTTACTTTATTATTTATTCCATATATATTTCCATGAAGAGTTCTTAACTTGATGAAAATCTGATTTCTTGATCCACAATCAAATCTCACTATGGCCAGCTGCTATGTCTTCATAACTGTGAAAATATTACATCTCTTTGCAAGTTGGCTTTAATACAAGGAAGGTTACTAAACTAACCCAATTAAATTGAGCATATCTGCAAGTTTAGATGATTATTGCTGCTGTCTGTGAGGGCTGGGATCCAAAGTGATGGATTGCTGGCTACCCAAGTGAATTCTAAAGGGGAAAATATCCCTTCCCAGATTAGCTTGAATTGGCTTACATAAAGGTTTTATGATGCAAATTGGAGATATTGGACTTAGTAACAACCTACACTATCTGTTATCGTCTCCTGTCTCATAGTCACAAGCTTTCTTGAGTATGACGCTCCATCCTCATTAATAAGCTCTGTGTTGTACATCTTTGTCTGATATGAAGCTGCCATACCTTGTCACCAATTATAGACTCTGAAAAGACCCATCTCATTATAGTACTTAAATTGCTTGTTCCGGAAGGTGATGCTTGGTGTGTCTCTTCTGCCTCTTGCCAACAGGAAAATCACCCTTGAAGTGAATAGTTGTCAGTCAAAAGCTACAAAAGAAAAGCAAAAACAGAATTAATAAAAAACCTGGCTAGAATATTTATCAGCTTATTGCACAGAAAAGAATATAGATCAGACAAAATAAACTGCAAGACTAAAAGAGACACTTTCAAACATTTTAATCACATGAAACTTATCTATCCATGAGTCTGGAGCTGAGCAAATACTCTTTAATATGAATCTCATGTGTGGGCCACGCAAGGTTGTTTAGCACCCTGCCATCATGGCACGGAAAGGAGGACGCAATGTTTGAGAATGATTTTTCTGTTTCTATAGCATCTCCTGAATGGCAGGAAACTGAACACAATACAAGCGGATTCTTTCTTTGGATGACATAACAGTGCCTTTTGCAAAGCCGGGCCACAAGATTATTTCACAAATTGTGCTTGATCTGTAAATTGAGATATCAGCTAATGAATTGCTGGATCAGCTGGTCAAGATCGTGTACAGCAGAATGTTTCTCTGCCAGAATGTTTTTCATAGTGAGCTTGAAAGTGGATAAAATATTTAAAATGCATTCAAAGAACAATTATCTCTAGATGCAAAAAGTCCTACTTACTTTATTCTATTTCAAAAGAAAAAACTTCCCAAGTTCAATTAACAATAACTCCACTCTAAGGAAATGTTGAGAAAAAGAATGTTTTTATTCCCTTTTTGTTTCTGGAATGTCTGATTCTACTCACAGGTTAAATCAATAGAGACTATTTTAATGGCAGAGACTCTCCATAAGTATTCTAGGTCAAATATCTTCTCTTTACCTCCCCTTCCAGAGAATTGAGTCAGTCAAGTGCAGGGTGAAAGGGTTCACAGAATGGCTCAGAAGGCAGAATACCATTCCTAACTCAGCTCCTGGAGCACAGGAATACCCCAGTCCTTCACAGTGTGTCTCAAGAGAGTGAAACTTGTGGCTCTATGCCTTGTTTGGAGAGAAATGTTCAACATAGCAGCATCAGACTTCTCCTTGACAAGAGGTTCAATGAATGAAGCCCATTCTTTTAAAAAGTCTACATAGTCTAGTTAGCCAGAACCTAAAACTCTGTGAAAATCTACTCTTTTCACATATTGCTTTCAGAAGAGATAATAGATACATGATAACCAAATCAAATGGAAAATATATAACTTGGTATATTTGTACACACTACATTACATATTTCTAGTTTCAGATTTGGTACCATTGTCTTATGGTAATTTGTAAATTCTAATAACATATGTTCTGAATTTAGAAGATGGAGAGGACTCTCCACTCTTCACACCTGGCCAAGGGATAACAAATTCTTACATCCTCATTGAATTCAAGAGATTTCTATTAATTCGTGTTTTGAAGAATTTGGGTCTGAATTCAACAGAGTCAAAAACTGAGAGAACATTAGTATTATCATTGTTGCCATCTTTTTATAGTTACTCTAAAAGCTCATTGGAAACTATAAAGAATCCAAGAGTTGCAAGATCTTATTACTAAAAATGCACCTCAAAGAAAAATGAAAAAACCTATAAAAACATTGTGGCTTTTAGTTAAAATATGAATATTTTTTATTCTATTTGGACATTTAACAATGCCACCACTAAATATAAATCTAAAAAAGATATTACAATTACCCAGGTATCAAATAAACATAAGAATATAAGTACCAAATGTGATAAAGGCAAAATCTAAGCACATTTTATTGCTGCATCATTTATTTAAGCTCTGCTTTTGAAAAAATTTACTTTCTCTGTCAGATTCTGACTTTGGAAACAGTTTGCAATGTATTTATCTTAAATGAAAAATAATAATTGTGTATGTTATGAAGTACAATGTGATGATACATGGACACATTCTAGAATGATTGAGTCATGATAATTGCAATATCCATCACGTCACATATTTGTATTTTATTTCTGTTGCAAACATTCAAATCTATTCTTTAAGTGATAGTAAAACACATATTATTGTTACCTGCCACATCACTATGTTGTATAATAGATTACTAAAAATTGTTTCTTCTATCTAGCTAAAATCTGGTCATTTTTTAAAGTAGATATACAGGAAAAAATTTGAGCGTTTTTTATTTGTAATGAAGGTAACCATATACTGCCAGATAAAGAATGTTTGAGAAGTGTCTATTTAGATGGCTTGTCGCCTGAATTACTAGGATTGCCTTTCTTTTTTATTAACGTTTTTGAGTCAAGAAATGGATGAAAACTTTTTCATATCATTAACCATTAGAGAAAATAAAAATCAATACTACAGTGAGATATCATGTCGTGCCAGCTAGAATGTTTACAGTAAAAAAATTATAAATAACAAATGTCGGCAAGGATGTGAAGACCTCTCACATGCTACTGCTGAGAATACAGGGTATGCAGGGCCTTCAAAGATCGAAAAGTATTTTTACCATATGATTAAATTATACCACTTCTGGATGCATAGCTCAAAAAAAGTTGGCATACCAGAAAGATGCCTGCATGCCCATGTTTCCTGTGGCATTATTCACAATATATAAGATAATAAATTAGCCTAGGTGACCCCAAAAGATGAATGGGTAAGAATATGTAGGTACACATATATACATAATGGAGTACCAGCCATGAAGAAGAATGAGGTCTTGACTTTTGCAGCCAACTATATGTAATTAGAAGACATTATGTGAATTGAGATGAGACAGAGGAAAAATAAGTACTTCAAGTTCTCACGCATTTTATTGGTTAGGTTCTCTATTAGGAACAGAATGGAAGCTGGACAATCCACAGTGACCATTGGCATGATTAGGGAAAAAGAAGATTCAGTAAGGTTTTCAGTACAAGCAGCTGGAAATGAGTAACAAGATGGAGGAAAGATGTAGCCACGGTGGTGGCACAAACGTGTCATCTCAGCAGTTTAGGAGGTTAGGTGGGAGGACTGAAGTTCCAGCCCAGCTTGGGGCAACCTAGAAATTTAACAAGACACTGTTGTAAAATTTTTAAAAAATCATTTAGAAAAGAGGGAGGGAGATATAGCTCAGAGTGAAGACCTTGGGTTCAATATCATCAGTATGAATGAAAGAGAGACAGAGAGAGACAGAGACAGAGAGACAGAGACAGAGACAAAGACATACAGAGACAGGAAGAGGAAGAAGAAGAAGAAGAAGAAGAAGAAGAAGAAGAAGAAGAAGAAGAAGAAG
>RJWM01000395.1:0-225277 GCA_004363535.1 Dasyprocta punctata | reverse complement strand
ATGTGAGTACCTGTTTTCTAAGTCTTGTTAACATAATATTTTCAAATTCCTGAATTTTTGCTGTACCAGTAAGAGACAAATGACATTTAGTGTTGTTTCATTTTATAATTTTTATTATAAGGGTGAGCATCATTTCTTCTTAAAGCTCATTCATATTGGGGGATATTTTCTCTATGCATTTAATTTTTAATTCTTTGCAGATGTTTTCACTTTCATTCAGCTTTGATTTTATTCTTCTCTAAAGCAATCGATCCTGAATTCTATTGTGACTTTTTTTTTTTAGGTAATTTTTTTGTTTCTTTTTTTGTCTTTGAATGCTTTATGAGAGTTTTTGCTTCACTGTGGTTGATCTGGGAAATTTTATTGCTTTTTAAACACCATATTGACCTTGTTATGTCTGGCTACATTTTCTTCTATACCTTCTTAGTCTCATGTTATATACCTTCATCTGTTCTTAAAATTTTCAGATACTGTGTCTTTAAATCTTTACCTTTTTACTTTTCCTTCATAGACTTTTCTCTTAACCTCTTGCTCTGTTGTGTACTTGCCATCCTTTTAAACTTTTGTGTTTCATTTGGTAAATTTTCTCCTGATCTTTCATATAGTTCAATATTCTCTTTGTTTCTGTATCAATTATGTTATTAAACCCATCTCTGAGTGCTGGATTTCAGTTTCTGAATTATTTATGTATAGAATTTCCATTTGGTTTATTATAATAGTTTGTATTATGTGTAAGTCCCATCTTTTGTTTCTTCAAATATGATAAGCATAGTTTTTATGTCTTTTTGTTTTAGGAAAATGCTTAATACTGCCATTATCTGGATTACCCATACATACTTGTTTTGGTTTTTTTTTAGGTTTTGTTCACTGTATTAATGTGTCAGGGCTGGCATAGCAAAGTATCAAAGACAGTAGATTAAAAGAACTTTATTTTCTCACAATTCTGCAGATAGCATACTCCTCTCATATTTTCATATGCTTTTTGCTTTGAGAGCAACTGTCCTTCTAAGGACAAAATAATATCGAGTAGGGCTCACCCATAAGACGTCATTTGTCTAAGTACCATCTTACCAGCCTTGACTCCAAACACAATCACATTCAGAGATACTGGAGGTCAGGACTTCAACATACAAGTTGAAAGAACATATTTTATTCCCTAACACAGTTCTTTGGTTGTGTGACCAGTATTGTTTAATAACGATATTTGAGGACTTATCAGACATCTAAGGTAACGTCTTTATAATTACATCTGGCATATATCTGCATGATAGCAATTCTGGGTCACCTTAATCTAAAAAGAGAGTTGATTCAAAACCGTGATTCTGACCCTGTGAAAGGTGTTCTATTTTAGCTTCATCCTGACTCCTAACTTGCAGGCTTCTGAGGGTCCAAACCTAAGTTGGCATTTCACCAGTTTCCATTATTTGGTGGTTTTGAATCACAACTCCTGTTCCTCTAAGTCCTTGAATTCATTGGAAGTTTTACTTTTCAAATTTACAGTAATCTCTTCACAAATATTCTAATTATTCTTGAAGAAAAGTGCATACAAATACTTGGCTTGCTTTATTAAGTTTTCATCTTCTCTTAGATCTTTGGCTTGGAATTCTCACTTCATTATTAATTCTCTGTGGCATAGATGGATGGAAAGGCATGTACAGATGTAGTTAAAGGTAAAGGGGCAGAGACGTACAGAAAGTCATGTTTCAACTTCCTGCTTTTCAGTTGAGAGTTTGAGTCACATTACCTAGACCATTATTACCCAGTACAAAGTCCCTTCCCAGTTATACTTCCTAAAGAACTTGATTAGCCATACCAAGAAGGATATTGGAGAAAGAACAAGTTTTACAATCAGTTATGTTATTCATTGATACATATTTCAAGTTCCTGGGATTATATGAAAGCCAAATAATTAACACTATGCAGTTTTATTATATTGTCCTCTGCCTGGAAGATTCCTGGAAATTTATGGTCTTATTTTTTTTTTCAAAAATTGATTTAAACAGATAGAACTGACATCACTGATTAAATTAGTTCAGTAAAGATACATATATAAAAACGCTTAGTAAATTAGATAAGTAAATGACATACGTATATACAATCTGCAAAATAAGCTAGATGAATTTTCATTTCTGCATGCTGGAAGTTTTGTTTGAGAGACGAAGTCTAGAAAGTTTGAAAGGTTAAGGGAAATACAGTAATGGTGAATTATGTTTAATAATTTGTCGTAAAGTTTTTATGTAATTTTATTTTAATTTCTAGTAAATAATCTGACTAGTTTCCAACACTATGTAAGAAATAAGTATTTTGTATTTGGTTAGATTTTTTTTTTTCATCTAAATGTGATAATATTATTTGAATATTGAGCATGTTTGCTGCGTAGTCTATGTGGATGATCCATTTATGGTGGATTTGGAACGCCCAGCTGCACTGAGTCAGCATGGCTCTGGGTGTGGAAGATCCACTTTAGAAATGTTGCCAAAGTGACACGTAAGGAGAACGGGATGGAAAGACTGCAAGCTGTTGATTTTCCTGGACAAGTTTGCCACAGCTGGTTTTCGCGATAGAACTTTGCTCCCGTCCTGGGCACTTGCTGCTGTTCTCTTCCGGAGAGCTCTGGTCTTTACCTTGAGCATCATTTCCTGGTTCCAGTGCAGATCCCTGAGCCTCTGGCACACATCCTTCAACCAGCCAGTTCAGGCTTTCTGGCTTGTACCACTGGCCATGGGGCCATGCCGGTGCAGATCGCTGATATGAATTTACATGAGACTTTGCTGTGGGCTCTAGTCCTTCGCTGGATTCCTTCCAGACATTGCCATGGGATCCAGGGCCTCTGCTACATTCTTCAGGTCTCTAGCATAAGGACAGATTTCTTACTCTTCTGCATTTTGACCTTTTGGGTGCATATTATAAAATAATCTTGTAGATTTCATGTCCTCTATTAAATCCATTCCCTTGTAAGCCCTGACTGCAACACTATTGAAGGACAAAAGCACAAATATTTTGTTATTAACCTAAAATGTCTGAGTGATGATTAAACAGGTATTTTATTTAACATTTCCTGTTTATGACTTTTTCTTTTTAAAAGAGTTATTAACTTACTATGGCAAGGGAACATGAAAAGCAGGTATAGTTTTGAAAAGCAAAGAAATAACTTGATTCAGTTTGCTAGTAGTTCTTTATTTTTGTGATAAGAAAAAGAGTACATTTTAGCTGAAAAATCAGTACGCTGAGTCAGACACAATAACTGACTACTTTGAACATGTTTCTATCAAAGGATGTAGCATGATATTATTCTGGATTGTGGAGAAAGACAACACATTTCAGAAGTGCATTCTATATGTTATCAAAATTATTTGATTATTTTATAAATTTTAAACTAGATTTGTAATTTAGAGATATGTCCCAACAAAAAAGAAAATTAGCATTCTGAAATGCTTCTGTCATAAAATACAAGTTTTCAGTTTAGATTATGACCTAAATGTAAACAAAACAACTACTAAGAAACATAGAGTAAAATATGTAATGTAACGCTAAAATATAAAGATACTATTGATGAAATCACTGTGTTTTGTAGCAAAATACTCCAATTCAAAATGAGACAAGCTAAGAACTATCAAAAGTCAATGTGTTTATTTTATAGTATTTGAACACAGGACACTATTTTCCTATCTAAGTCCAAATCCATAGGATTAATGTATTTTTTATACTTGCTTAATATATATCTTTCTTTAATTCACTAAATCCAAATTTTAAGTCATTTCTATTTGAAAAAAAGCATTGTCAATGAAACATCTGTAAAAACCACATACATTTTCATGTAAAGCTTGGTGGAAGCAATTTTGCTTTTAGATAGATTTAATAATATAAAACAAGATAGATAAAGGTGCAAAGTGAATGGAATTTGAGTTATTTGCTTCAAAGACTCATGTAAGTGAAAAGTCAGAATATATTCCTTCTGTTGGTGAGAACAGTACCTGAAAAAATTTTAAAGCACTTAGTGTACTAGTACTATTTAATTTGCTTTATCTACATGCTGATTACATAGAGATGCCTGGTTTAAGAAAATTCATTTTGCTACATGCTTGTGATGTATGCACGGTTCTATGCATGTAGTGAATTCTATAAAAATCTTAAAAAGTAAGTGGAGTTGAATACATATGATAAGAACAACAATTGTTAACCTTTATTGAAATTGGATGACAAGATATGTGGGTTTTTATACTTCTAAATTTTTGAAATAAAAAGATTTCAAAAATAAAATTAACATGCTGTAAGTTGGACAGTTGATATGACCACTGTTATTGACTTTTTGACATGAAATGTTCATGTGAAGAACGAGCAACATTTTATTTATACGAACCCATATCTTGGAGCAAATATTTTGATGACACATTTAATTGAATGGAATCAATTTCTAAGAAATTCTCAACACACATACATTAATGGACTCCATCAACATTTGTCATCAAATATATGAAGCTCAGATGTGAATCTTAGTACATCTCTGAGCGTCTCCTCTCTTTTTTAGGGTTTGCCCCAAAGCAGAACCCCATCCCAGAAAGCTCTGTTAGGCCAGGGAAATGAGTAAGGGAGGAAAGTCAATACATGATGTGTTAAGTAAGTGGCACTACTGTGGGTAAGTGGGCATGGACTTGTTGGTTACTACTCAGAGAATTTTCCCCACAGGGAGTGAAGAAGCTGATCTACTTATCCATCAAGGAATGACCCTGTTTGAAGTTTACTCTTGTAGGCCTTAACTTCCCTGCATCTCTGGCAAAGCAAAATATGGCTGTCAATAACAATATGAAGTATGATAACTCATTCTGGTCTGCCTACAAGGATGGAAGTAGAAATAATTATTTAAATTGAAAGAAGTCTAGAGAATTCAGTGTGATGGGCCCTAGCAAATGACATCTAGCTGACAGCAAAAACTTCAAAGCAAGTAAAACAGACAGTGAACATTAGGTTAAAGTATATAAGAAATGTGATGCATGCAAAATAAAAATAGAAGTTGTTTAGGAGAGATGGGGGAAGGAAAGAAAAAAGGAGAAAGGAAGGGAGGGTAGGAAGAAGGGAGGAATGAGGGAGGGAGGCAAACCAACTAACCAATCTATTCTGGCAGTGGCCCTTGGCTGAAGTCCAGAGGTTGCTTTGAAAAGATCAGGAGAGATATATTCTACATTTTCCAACTCTGAGCATCTGTACTTAGTATTAGCCAGCCAAATGTCTTCTCCTTTGAGATGTAGTTTGCAAAGGAAGCAACACAATACAAGTTCTCTGTGAAGTATTATCACAATGTATGAGCACTAAAGAAGGGATGGACATACATAATCCCACTGTAGTGCGTGAGGAATTATGACATTTATATATTAAATTGGATTAGAACCAGAAAAACAGATTATGCAAGTGGTAGAAAAAAATCAACAGGTAATAGAGAATTCCATGGCCTGCTCCCTGCTAAAGCTACAAAAATCTACCCTCTGCTAAGACTCTTAGAAGAGAATTTCAGTTCTGCACAAAGAGAAAGAGGGTGGAACCTACAAAATATATTTATTCTGTTAGCAAAATGAAATCCTCACAGATCTCTCCCTTTAAAAAGAAAAAAATTATCAGCATTGAACTAATACAGAAGAGTGAGGAACAATACTAAGAAAAATGCATCTCTGACAACAATGTATTGTGATATCTAAATGAACATTGTAGTTACTTATTGATCAGGATTTATGACCTACTAGGTGTTGAGGAGGATTGAAAAGGAAGCAAAATAAAGTAACAGAAGCAATACAGTAGTTAAATATGAAAAGCTTTCAAGAAAAATATAAATCAGTGGTAAAGTTAAAATCATTTAATTCTGGAGTAGATGTGTACTGCTGTAGAAAACCAAAGCAGCATATGGACCAGAAGCCTGAGGTGCTTTCCCAGAACAAGGAGGAAAAGGCAGACTTTAAGTGTTAGAAAAAATGAATATGCACACCTGCATGCTTGCACACATACATATAAAATAGATTACTGATTATTATCTACATCTACACGTTATTTATACTTCCCTTATATAGATGAGAAAGGAATTCCATGATACAGCAAATCATACTTGGTGTCAAAGGAGTATTTCTTAAATACAGAACAGACATAATTAAGAAACAACATTCAGAAGCTAAAAAAAGGCTTACTAGCTGGGTGTGATGGCACACGTCTGCAATCCCAGCACTCAGGAGGCAGAGACAGAAAGAACACAAACCCAGACTACATAGCGAGACTATCTCAAGAAACCTAAGAAAGAAAGAAAAAAAGAAAGAAAGAAAGTTGAAGAAGAAGAAGAAGAATGAAGAAGGAAGAAAAGAAGAAGAGGAAGTAGAAGAAGAAGAAGAGGAAGAAGAAGAAGAAGAGGAAGAAGAGAAAGAAAACAGGGTTTTTAATTTACAGTTGTAATCATAGCACTCAGGATAGTGAGACAGAAAAGATTGCAAGTTCGAGGCCAACCGGTCAACTGAGACCTTGTCTTAAAAAAGAAAAAGTAGAATAGGAATTTTAAAAAGGAGGAGTGCTTATGCTGTATAGCATAATCATTTGGAAATGTCCTTAACCAGATGTATTCTTATAAAATATGTGAGTCACAAACAAAAAATAAAAACATTGAATACACACTGAAAAACACCTCTAGTGGATGAAAAATTAAGCTGGCCCCGGACCTGTCCTCTCCAATAATAAATGACAAAATATATTGGTGCAGCATTCATCAAAGGCTACAGATCATATTAACAGTTTGATTAAGATTAGTTTTATATTTTTTCATTTGCATAAAAACTATATATCTTACATGCAAGCTTACATGGTATTTTCAAAGTTCATAAAATACATCTGGGAGAAAAATCTAAAGGGCTACATGGAAAATTTAAGGAAAACTTAGCAAATCAGGAATGATGCAGTCAGTATCATTTATACTACGTTATATAGTATAATATATTTATTATATAACATAATTGTATCATTTTTAAAATAAGCTATACGTAATGAAGGTTACTACTCACCATGGCACCTGTAATTAACCAAGAATTCAAAACAATAATTATTACAGCTTATATGGAAGTTAATGAAAATAACAATATATCAAAAATATCATGAAACAGCAAATTTTACATTCAGGACAGGAAGTATAACCAAATACTTTTAGCAGTAAATATTAAAACTAAACTAATTATTTAAAATTAAACTATCCCTGGAATGTCAAACATATTCCAAGGAACCTAACAGATAGAAATAACTAGAGATGAAAACGAAAAGCAGACAATTAGTAAAAACTAAACAGTATAGTTAACAAACACATTTAAAGAGACAAAATAACAATAAAACTTGAGAATTCATAAAATATACACTCATCTATGTGCATGCAAAATCAAAGTATAAAGATCCTAAAATGAGAAAGAGATGCAGACATACTTAGAAAAGGTGTTTATTAAATTTTAAGACTACATTTTTCATAAACTGAGTTTAAATAATGTCAAGAAATCCATGATTCACTTAGGATGAATAAATTGAACACAGCAATATAGAAAACCTTTCAAAACCAAACATTCAGGTCCAGATGTTAACAGATAATAACTTTGATTAGTTAAATATTAATTTTGATGGTATTCTGAAATTCACATAAATCAGAATTAAACTAAATATTATGAAAAAAATTGCAGATCAATTTCTAATAGGAATATAAATACACAAAATTCTAAATAAATTAGTAAATTCAACATTCTATCATAGGTCTAATATATTATTAGAAGTATGAAGTGTTTTCAAGAAAATAAAAATATTTAGACATAAATCCTCTGTGTCTCAATTTCCTCATTTTGAAACAAAAAATGACAAGCCTCAAAGATGATTTGAATACTGAATCTATTGATACATTCAAATGGCTGAGAAATTTTGCTATATCTCAAGAAATAGTAGCTATTCATGCATATTAATAGCAATTAAAATTGATTAATTAAAATAAATATATCAAAGTGACTTTCAGTCAGATGATTTTGTACCAAATACTTTATTTACTAATGAATTTAACCTAATTCTAAGCATTTTATAAATGTAAACATACAATGATATTTTTCTCCTGGTTTATTGTAATGATCAAACAACAGAGCATTTGTTATGTTGTCTAGTACATTTTAAATTTGTATAGTCGTTGTCTTTGCCATTACAATATTTCTAAGTTTAGAATCATCATGAAATGATTATAATTCATACCAAAAGGCATTGGTTAAATTCATTAACCATAAAAATTGGGTGATTTAGATGGGCGAACCAGAAAAGAAAAAGAAAAACCAGCACAAATATTTTATTAAACTAGGAATTATAAATATATATATACGTGTGTATATAATATATATACACATATGTATATTTGAAACTAATAATCAATGGCATTCTGAATTAAGAAGTAGTACAAACATTCAAATTATGTGGAACATATTATTGTTACCTTTTTCATTTTTATAATGAAAGTTTCTAACAAAAATGAGAGAATGAAAACTCATTACAACTGGAAAGAACTAAATGAAATTGTCATTATTAACAGATTAAATCATTGTCTTGCTAAAAGACAAACTCAAGGCAATCCATGAAAAGACATAAAGATTTACCAAGAAATTTTATCTAATTAATAAGTGAATATGCAAAACTTAGATAACTCTTCTACTGCTACAGACTTCATTATTTACATGGTGAAGCCCTAACTCCTAAAGGACAGCATTTGGAAATAGGGTCTTTGGAAGACAATGAGCTTTAGATGAAGTCATGAATATGGGGTCCTCCTGATATAATCAATGCCTTTATAAGAAAAGACATCAGAGAGTTCTTTTTATTTCCCCTTTCTTTCCTTTTACCCTGTGAGGACTCAGCAAGTCTGTGGCTGTCAACAAGCAATGAAGAGAGCCCAAAGTAGCCATGAACCATGCTGGCATCTTGTCCTGATACTTCTGCCCTTCAAAATTGTAAGAAAATAAATTTCTATTGTTTAAGCTACTTGGATTGCATTTTGTTACAGCAAGCAGAGCTCTCTATCAGGAGGCTGAGGTAGGAGGAGCGTTGTGAGTTCGAGGCCGGCTTGGGCTACAATGCAAGTACAAGGCTGGCCTGAGCTACACAGTGTGACTCTGCCTCAAAGAAAAAAAAACAAAAAAAACAGAGCTCTCTAGTACACCTACATACCTGTAATAATCAGACAAAAAATTAGTGAATATAATTTGAAACATTTCTAGTTCATAGTACCAATGTATAATTTCTTAAAAATTTGATACATATATGCATATATACATATATATTATTAAAGAACTTTTAAAATGTAAATGAATGTGAAAATAGTCCATATTCCTGGATTTATAAAATTCTTCTGAATTTTGAAATTGATTTTAAGTATCATATCATCAGTTCCCAAATCAATTCATTCATAGTCACAGCCAACCTACCTTAGGACTATACATTCTCTGCTTTCCAAGGATTTTTATTTGTCCTTTTTCCTTTCTTTCTCTTATCTATCTAGCCAAAATATGAAACAAACTAAGGAATCCATTCATAAAGACTGAATAAAGAAAATGTGATAGGCACACAGTGTTATACTATTCAGCCTAAAAATGATGAAATCTTGTCTTTGTGAGAACATATATGGGACTAGTGAAACTTTATGTTAAGCAAAGTAAATCAGACACAGAAAGTTAAATACCAGATATTCTCACTTGTATGGGGAAAGTTAAAAAGTTGCTGTTACAGAGCAGACTGTAGGACAGTAGTTAACAGAGACTGTGAGAACTGGTGGGGAGAGATAGAGAGTATTTAATGGACAAATGGGTACAGTTGGATGGAAGGCACAACTTCAATGTTCTGCAGCACACTAGGATGACTATAGCTGAAAACAACTGCACATTTCAACACAAAAAATGGTAAATGTTTGAGGTGATGAATATACTACTCATATTTGATCATTATACCATATATATATTGAAATATCATATTGAGTACTATAAATATATATAACCATTACATAAATATATACAACCATTATACACTTATGTATACCATAAATACATACAACCATTATATGTCAAAAATAAAAAAGAGAAAAAGAACATATCAGAGCAGTTTGCATTTGGTAAAGATAATTGCCTATGATGAAAAAATATATTCAGTGTGTATGTATGTATATAGGTTGTCTTAGTTACTTTTCTCATTCCTGAGACACAACAGTCAACACCTACAAGGTAAAGGAGGGAAAGTTTATTTCAACCCACAGTTTGTAGAGGTTTCAATCCATAGTTGGCTGGCCCCCAGGCAGGGTGGCATGGCAGAGGGGCATCACAGAGGAGAAACAGTCCATGGCAGGGCAGGCAGAAGGCAGCAGTAGCAAGCAGCAGCGAAGCAGCAGCCAGCCTTCCTTCCCTCTATTCCTTTACATTCTATCCACGCTATAGACCTATTTAGTGGTGCCACAGACACCCAGAGTGTGACTTCCATTATCCACATCGAGCACTATACTAATTTCAATCAGTGGACTAATTTAGTACCACACACTCTTAATCCCAGTGTCACATGCCCTCCATCCATCCAGCTCTGAAAAGTCCCCTGTATGTATGCATGAGGCTTTTGGGGGACATCTGGGTAAAAGTCATGACATGTTTATGTTGGTGTATGACATAAAACATATTTGCTATTGTAGTTAAGGTTAATAATGTCAAGAAAAGAAAGTTTAAAAGTCTCTGCTCTAAGAAAATTTTATTTACAAGAGGTAAAAGAAATCACAGAAGAATGTGGAAAAAGAGGAGAGGAATTCAAAGACTTCTTTTTTTTTTCAGACATTGCCACATAGGAACTGTTTAGTAGGTACATAAAGAATATAGAGGGCAGAGGTACTTCTGCCTCAGTTCTTCTATGACATGCCCAGCGTTTTCCACTCTTACCTACAGAGTAGCCTCACCAAAGTTTAAACTTGGGAAAAGGCATGCTTTGAGTTCTCCCAGTATTCTTGGTTCTCTCTGAGAAAGGTCAGGATATGTCATCGTGCTTTAACCAGCATTATTCCACTGAACTTTCACAATGCTCTCTGGAAGTAAAATGTACTTTACAGATGTGCAGATTCCAGTGTTACTGAAGTTACTTAATTTGCCCCAGTCAGGAAAGTGGGATTGCATCATGATTTAGAGGAAAACTTCCTCAAATCAAAGGTATTGGACAGTGGCTCCAGGGTCTCAGACAAAAGGCCTTCATTTATGAGCTTCCATGCTAAATTCTTAGGAATGACTGTAAAAAAACTACCTAAACCAAGATGGCTGAAAACAATGAAAATGGATTCTCTTACTGTGAACATTAATCCTGGTATGTCAACCTCATTGGACAAAGAAACACCTAACAGAGTAGCACAGCATGCTCCTGGTGTGTCTGGGTGGGTCAAGGACACACGGCTTTGGGCACTATATACAGTCTTACATATAGTCTTCGACAATTTCTCTCTAGCACTTGTCACCTCTTCTACTTGCTAGCTGCCGTGAACTAAGAAGCTTTGCTTCACCATGTCTGTCTGCCCTCAACCCAGGTGATCACGGACAGAAACCGCAAGCAAATTAAATGTTTCCTCCTTTAAACTGTGAGTGTTGGAATGCTGACTTACACACTTCTCGAGGTTAGAGACCTAAAATCAAGGAAATGGCTGGATCATGCCCTCTTGAAAAGTTCCAAGGAGAAACTGTCCTGTGCCTTTCTCTTGACCTCTGGTATTTCTGGCCATCCTCAACATTCCTTGACTTGAAGAAGTATCAATCTGATTTCTGTGCTCAAACGGCATTCTTCAGTCTATATATGTGTGCTTTCATGCTTTTTCTTCTTATAAAGACATAAGTAATACTACATCAATCCTTGCTACCCTAGCGTGAGCTCTTAACAATTATATCTACAAAAACCTTATTTACAAATAAGGCAGTATTCTTAGGTTCTGGGAAGGAGATCGATTTGTGGGCACATTATTAAATGCTCTGTCTGCCACGTCTCTCCTCATCTCCACTCTGTTCTATTCTTACTTGTTCACCTATGTTGGGTGACTGAGGTACACGTTTCTCTGGTCTTATCTGGTTTTTTTTTTTTTTTTTTTTTTTTTTTTTTTAGCACCGGGGATTGAACTCACAACCTCATGCCTGCCAGGCAGGCACTTAAGCCACTGGGCCAAACTCCCGGTTATCTGGTTGGTCTTACCTGGCTGGTCTTCTCTGCCTTTGAGCCTCCATAACACTGTTCTGCCTTTTTAGGCCACCCCCACTTGTCAGGTCCTGGTCCTACCACCTTACTAACTTATTTACAGAGGTCTGGGCTGTTTATCTATAACTAATATCTTGATAAAAATGTCCTCTATGCCATTTATTTCTGATTCTTGGGATTCTTGCTTTTCTTTGGACATTTACTGAAATATCTCTTCACAGAAAGGGCAAAATCAGGGAAAAAAAGAAGTGTCAGACATTTGACAAAAAAAGGTTTTTGGGAGAACTCCCAGACCCACGCTTTAAATTATTAAACTCTAACTTGAGGATTCAAAACACAGTTTTTCTATAATCCAGATAGTAGGCAGAATTAAAGATTGAACCAACATGTGTTTTTTTCTTTACAAAGAAGACGAAAGCCACTCTGATATGGTGAACGTGTTGTGCTAGGAAGCTTATGGTAGGGGAGAGAAAATGCATAAGAAAGAGAGAAGTGGAGAGAGATAAAAGGAGGGAAGAGGAGAGAACAGGGCAGAGGAAAAGGGAAAGAAAAAGAAGGGAAGGCCAGAGCAGGATTGGAAGACAAACATACACGTCCAAATACGTTAAGTCCACAGTAGACACAGATTTTTTTTTAACTTGCCTCAATTCCTTGATGAAAATGACTCCAACAGAGCAAATCACATAATCTGCAAAGGAACATATATGTCAATGTGGAGTATTCAGTTAAAAGAGAAAGTGACAACTAATGCCCTTTGTTATCCAATATGAGTGGAGTTTAGGAGAGCCACAATTTTGTGGTGGCCCCAGAAATGCTTCAGCGGCTGGAGGGCTGGGAAAAGCCTGAGGTTGGATGAGGAGGGCAATGAGTTCTCTGGAAGGGAAGTCAATGGGGGAAGAAGTGAGCTATGCATACAATGGGGTAAGTGGTGGACAACCAAAGGTCAAGTGGAACAAACAATACCCTGGTGGGCAGGGACACACCTACTCATTATCAGGGTGAAACATGAACCAACAAGTGAGAACAGGAGGAAAACCTAGGAAAACCTGGCAAATATAGAAAACAGACTAAGCTTTAAACCCAGAAGAGATTGTGGTTCTTCCCTCCTCCCTCCCTTTCTCCTCTCCTGTCCTCCTTACCCTTCCTCCTCCTTTTCCCTCTCCTCCCTTCTCCCCTCCTCTCTCTGTCTTTCACTTATCTAAATATCAGATGATATGAGTAGCTCATTAGCAGGCTGGATTTAATTATAGAGGATATTAAAAGTTATATTTCTATAGAAATGGGTCATGATGGTAAATTTCAAAACCATCACCTGGCTAGGACTCAAATTTTCTTCCCTTTATTTGCTATTACACACACCTCTGTCAGTTACTGCATATGTAGAATTTTGTGTCTAACTCCCGTCTAGTCATTTTACCTTTTTACGGGTTAGTCAAATCACTTGTTCATCAGAAACAGTGGATTTCTTTATGCTTTCAACATAAAATTTCTAATTTAATTTTGATGTCATTTTTAATCTGGTCTTAATCTGCTCTGTTGGTGACCTAGAAGTACGATGCATCTTTTCATATGACTCTTTTTTTAAAGATACTAAGTCAAGCCTAATGATAAGCAGGGGCTTGACTGCTTTAATATTTAAGTGATGGAGCTCTCCAAGGACACAACCAGGAACATAGCCCTTTCATAAATAATCTCTAAGCAAAATTGTACTCTCAGATTTTCAAGTTTTCAGAAGATATTATGCTATTCATGAATACTGAACTATGAAGCCCTTACAGATAAAACTGTAGGAAGACTTTAGAAGTCGATGTGACTGGACAGAAATAGGGCAGATGAATTTTGAATAAAAGCAAGCAAAGTAATGCTCCCTCATACTTATAAAACTAAAGATTCTAAACTGGCAGCTAATACCCAGATGGAAATCATTCAAATTCCTAGTCCCATACATTAATGCTCTGTTTTAACAAACACTCAGAAAAATCTCAAAAGCATGAATAAAGACATTATTTAAGAACTATGTGGCTGATGTTGAACTAATGGTATCTTACCTGTATTTAAAACTGTTAAGTAATCTTTTGCTCTTTTTCTTTTATGCGATGCAGAAGTTGTCAACAAATTTGAGCCTAGGGTAGTCTGATGGAAAACACTCAGATGTTTACCTACTTTGTTATAGTGACCAGCACTGAACATCTACTCTGAAACAACTCAGTCTTGTGTCTTTTCACGAAGTAGTTCAGCATTGTGACTTTGAAGGAAACGTGCCAGAATAACAGTAAATCTAGAACAGGCCACTAAAATCACTAGGCTGCACTATCTAAAGATTCCTCCCTTCCCTGGGATTGAACCTAGGGCCTTTGCACTGAGCAATTTCCCCACCTCCTAATTTGTTCTGAAGTAGGTTCCTGATAAGTCTGTGATTTCCTAGGCTGGCCTGGAACATCTGATCCTTCTGTCACAGCCTCCAGAGGGCTGGGATTACAAGAGTGGGCCAACATGTCCTGCAAGGTAAGCTTTCAATCATGGGTTTAGATAAAAACTGGTACAGCAATTGTGAGTAGTTCACCTAAGAGCCAGCATGAGCATGTTTGGTTTTATATATGAGAGGGAATCCCTGTTACCAAGTGAATGAAAACTCTCCAAAATATGCTATTCTTTCTAAGCTGAAGGTAGACTATCAAAACACTGAGGCTGTTTCTTCGTGATTTCTGCTTCTGGTGCTACTTTCCTCAGTTTGTCAGGTACTCCTCAGTGGCACCACAGTATGTCTGAGAGCTTAGCCCCATCATCTGGTTACCTGTTACCCTGGCATTCTCTCAAAACAGCATCCACGCATGCAGCCTCTGCTGGGCACCTCCCTTTCCATGCGGTCCCTGGATTTGCTGTTACTCACGGGGTGTTTTACTGCTTCTTCAGACAACAAGTGTGGAGCAATAAGCCAGTGTGCAGAATTCCCAAGAGCTTACTTGTATACTGCGAGTGATTTTCACATTCTTTTTGGATTTTACAAACTAGCCAGGCAATATATGAATGGGAATCTGTGTGATTTAACTGGGCAATTAGGCAACAAGAAGAAAATGTAGCACACAAGGCCTGGTATTTGGGTTGTGATTAGGGGCTAGATGGGAAAGAAAGAAAGACAGATTTGCCATTGATATTCTGAATTTGCCCTGCTCTGGTATAGCCCCAGAATTACCAGCTTTTATCTCATTTCTGTCATACTTCCTTGAGTTGATCTTGTGACCTCTCCCATGGCACTGCCACCCCATGTGACTTGGATAAAATGTCATGCTCCTTCTGGGGAATGGAGGCGGGAATTCTAAATGAAACTGCAGTGAATCCGAGTATAACAGCTGACTAAGGTCATTCAACGTGTCAGAGAAAAGTCCCTGTATTTCCATAACCTGCTACCACAAGTGGGAGTGCCCATGGCTGTGTCCATTAGAGAAAGAATACTCTTAAATGGACCCTGGTTAAAGCAAGGTGGGCAATGAAAGAATTCCTTAGGGTACTGTGTCCCTTGTGACATTCATGCTAGGCATGAAAGTCTAGGAAATTGGCCATTTGTGAAGTCAGTTTAACAACTTCTGAGGGGAGCTATTCTAATTGGGCCACATAAAGTCTCCTGTGCCTGATTCTGTGGCAGTCCTGGCGCTGCTGCAGAGAGCTCCTTGCTCTCTCTGGTTCGCTGTCTCCAGCTTGTCCTGAGGCTTGGCTCTGGCTCACCACCTGGAGGCCTTGAACAGTCAGTGCGAGGTGTGGCTACACACATCAGACCTGTTTGGTCGGTGCAGCCTAAAAACACATTGAATTTGAAAGAGGCCGTAATATTTCGGTTGATTTAACTGGCCCATTGTTTCTATAAATAATCTGTGTTGTATTTTCATTGGAACAAAAACCCATATGACATCTAGAGCAATTTTCCTTCTCACTATTGTGTGATTGAAGTATTGGCTGCACTCAAAATTTCTCCCAAATTGCGCCCTAGGACTTTATTTATAGTACTTGCAGTGTCAACAGAAGTAGTGCTGCAGGTGTTGATCAACACATCCGGCCCACTAGAATGTGTGTATCTCCAGGGGAGAAACTATGCCTTATATAAGTCTTTAAAAGTTCAGTTTACTTAGGATAAAGCCTGGCTGTTTACGCTATTTGCATTTCAGTTACTATTGAGATAAACTGTAAAATGGCCAGGTTCTGTAAGGTCCAAACATCCCACTAGGAATTGCTGAGAGCTGCATGGTGTATGGGTTTTCCTTTATGCAGAGAAGCACATTCAATGGGAAAGAAAGTCCTGCATTCCTGCAACCATGTCCTAACCCTGAAATTGAAGAAAAGTAATCCACATTAAGTGTACTCACTCTGTCTGGGTTTCCAGTGATACCTGGACTTAGGAGTTGATAAAGCCTTCCTGTCTAGAGTGCTGCAATTGCCCGAAGAGCCTGTTTCCATGACCAAGAGTTGAAAAACGACAGTACAAATGTGGGGGTGAAGCACGACTTCAGTATGTGACAAGATAAAATCTGGACCAGCCCCACCGATGAGGCACCTTCTGAGTTTCCATGCAAGACAGTATTTGCAGGTGATTGCCCCATGAAGCTCTGTGCTTCAGTGTGCAGGAATGATCGACTTAGAAAAGACAGAATCATAAGAAAAATTTTGCCCCTACAGGTGACCAATGAGCAAGCTTCAGTCATCTCCCTTCGGAAATGCCATACAACTGAATTTTGCTTCTAGAGTGATACTTCATTCCATCTGAAGTGTTCTCTCATAAATACTGAAAGGGGTCCTCAAAACTGAGCCATTCTCTGGGACCCTCTACAAATTCTTGGTTCCCCTATCTTGTGAGCTCCTAGGGTAATCACCAGCTCACACTTTATACAAATGAATATGCACAATTCTCTTACAAGAGGAAAAAGACCTTGGTTTAAACACTGAGGGCTACTCATTTTCTAGTGTTTGGGGGTCCCCTCCCCCCAAAAGAAGCACAGTGAGAAGAGAGGGACCTGCAGAGGGACCAGTCTAAGAGGGGCACAGATCTATGAACACTGTGCTCCAGATTTTCCACAGCAATTACTTTCGTGACACATGTACAGACGCACGTTTTAAACCATTTAAATCACTTCCCTTCTCTGTCTGAACCGTGACCAGTGTACTCAACAAAGTGGACCGCGTACAGTAAACAGTTATTCTGACTACAGAAACAAATCACACTTATGTCTATGTTTCCAGTTTTCCCCTAGTCATTTTTGGTGAAGTATTTCTGGACCTGTTCTAATGTAAATGAAAGATACTTCAGATTGTGCAATCCTGCTGTAACCACGCATGTGTTTTTTAAGCTCCTCAAACATCAGGGTTAGGCTTGTCTTCATGAAAGACCCTGTCTTTCGCCAAAGAGAAAAAGATTTTCCAGTTAACTTTGGAAGACATTACGTATAATTTCTGCACTGCTAGTGTCAACTTCACCCTTACACTTCATGTGCTGTGAAACCCGTATTTTCACTAAAAGAGACACGGGGAGAAGGAAATGCCCCTTCCATGAGCTGTGGCCTGCTCTGCCCTCTAGCCTTGCCAAGCCGATCCTGGAAGACCTTGGGCGGCGGGAGGCAGAGCGAGTGGTGTAATTACCGCGACTCTACGTGGTGGCCGGCCCTTCTGCTTGCAAACGCCAGCAGCACGGACACATAAGGGGCCCTCGCCGCGCGGAGCTGCGGGCGCCGGGAAGGGCTCGGCTGGGGAGGCTGGAGGCCGGGTGCCGCCGGCTTCGCGGAGCCTCTCGGCGCGGTCCATACCGCTGAGCTCCGGGGCCGACGCTGGAAGGCGGCGTAGAGCAGCAGAGCAGGCAGCAGAGCGGGAGGAAGGCGCCTCGCACCGGGCTTTGACGTCGCCCGGCTGCGGCTAGCAGCTCGCGCTCTCAGCACGTAGCGCACAACGTGACCACACACAGCCTTCCTCCCCGGCAGCCCGTCCGCCTGCGCTCGGCGTCCGCCGCTTCGCCCTCCTCCTCCTCCTCCTCCTCTTCCTCCTCCTCCACCTCCTCTACCTCCTCTTCCTCCTCCGGCTCTCGCCTCCGCGGCGCGCACCCCCGCGCAAACCCCGGGATCCCGGTCGCCCAGCCCGGGCTCCTCTGCCGCAGCTGCGGCCCGCGGTGGTGGCCACGCAGCCGGGTGGGTGCCCCCTGCTCGCCTCTGGATGCCAGCACTACGGTAGCCCGGGCGGGGAACCCCTTCTGCGGCTCCTTCGTCTAAACTCCCGCCTGTCCCGACCGCCCCCACCCCCTCCACCTGGCGGGGGCGGCGCGGAAGCGGAGAGGACGCGCGCGGTGCCGCTGGGCACGCGTGGACGGGCGTGCGGCTCGGCTCCCGGCTCGGCGTTCTCCCTGCCTGGCGAGTGGCGGTGTCTGAACTCTGCTTTCGGCTCCTGGAATCGGTGCGGCCGGCCCGAGCACCCTCCTCGCTGGCGGGCGCCGAAGGCTATTTCGGGGAGCAGCGGCGGAGGCTGCGGCGGCTGGTGCCAGGGCGAGCTCCGGACGCGCACTCCGCTCGCCGCCGGACCCTCTCCTCCTCCTCGTCCTCCTCCTCCTCCCCTGCCTTCCTCCCTGCCCGCCTCCCCACCCCCGTCTCCCCAGCCCCACTCCTCCTAGTCCTCCTCCTCCTCCTCCTCTTCCTCCTCTCCCCGCTCGGCGATGCGAGCCTGTCTCGTGTAACAGGATTGGCGTTGCAATGGCAACTGATGGAATGGGGGAAGGCCAGACAGCAGGGCTGGGGGCTCCGGACTGCGGGCGGGCGGGCCGCTGCCGCCGCTTGACGCTCCTCCGGGGACCTTCGCGAGTTACTTTGTAAAGGAGAACCCCAGCGAGAGCGCCCTGCTCCGTGCCCCGGGTCAGAGGCCACTTCCTGCTCCCGGCCGTCCGAGCCCGGCTGGCGCGGCGCGGCGCCCCGGCCCCTTGCCCAGCGCGGAGCGAGCGCGGCCGGTTCTGCAGAGACTGGAGCCTCCGTCTCCGAAGAGCACTTCGCCGGCCTCGCGCTCCCCTTCCCACCACCGGCCCCTGCGATCTCCCCGGGCGCCCGGTGCGAGTGCGGCGTGTGCGTGTGCGAGTGTGGCAGGGCATTGTGCTGCGGGAGTGAGTGTCTGTGCGTGTGCATGAGTGTGGGGCGCGCGGGGCTCCTGCGCTCCGCTCGCGGCCGCCGCCGCCGCCGGGGAAGGACAGACGGACGGCGCTTCCTCCTTCGGCGAGCGGCTCCCGGGCACCTCGGCGCGGCGCGGGCGCGAGGGGAGCGCGCCTGGCTGGCCGCCGGCCTCCGGAAGGTCCCGCTGCGTCCCCCCTGGGCTGGATATGTTCATGTTCACGTGAAGATGGATTTAGTGTACGGGCTCGTGTGGCTGCTGACAGTCCTCCTCGAGGGGATCTCCGGCCAAGGAGTGTACGGTGAGTGGCATCGCGACGCTATGGTGACCTTGCGATTCTTGGGCAAGATAGGCTGCTGAGCTAAAATGCAGGACCCGCGCCGTTCCGGGGCCCCTCCCGGCGTGGCATTTGATTTACACTTCATCACGTTACCGGGAGCGTTGAGCAGGCAGCGAGCACGCTGCGCATTGGGCTGCGAGCGGCTCCCCAGGCGCCTAGACGCGGCTCGGAGTTGGGTCGAGCCAGCAGCATCGCACTCGCGCGAACTAGTGGCTTTGCGCTTGATTTATCCCCGCGGGGACGCGGGCTCGGGCAGTCTTTGATTTAGTAAGGGCTCGGCTCCTGGCGTGCTGCGGTCTCGGTACCGCTGTTTTTCCCTGAAGGGAATCTTCGAATGTGACCCTGTAAGTCTCCCCAGCCCTCTCCACACACACACACACACACACACACACACACACACACACACACCCGCCCCCACCACTTCTCCACCTTCTTTCTCTCTGTGGATGCCTACATGACTCGATTTTCTGGCTTAGGAAGTGGAGTGACAGTTGAGTTGCGTTCTGCACCAGCCGTTGCCATGAGCACTCACTTGGGGAGGGGAAATAGCAGGCAAGATTCTCGGTGCCAGACACAATTAAGGGACGTGTTTGTGTGAATGGATGAGCAAATGCATGAATGAACGGACAGCGAAGTCCGCGTGTCTGGTCTCCAGTGCGGGACACTGCCTCCCTGCAAAGGGAGCGGATCCCAGCTCTTCTCTAGAAAATCCTGGTCTAGGAGGGTTGGGACGAAGAGAAGGGTGAGCTTGTTAATTGAAAGGTTTTGAAGTCCTCAAAAGCAATTCCAGCTTCCTTTGCCTGTCAGCAGTTGGCACTCTTGGTTTTGCCATTGAAACACACACACACACACACACACACACACGCACACACACTAGTGAGCTGAAATATAAGTCTTCTGGGACAAGCAGTTGGTACCCCAAAGAAAAAGAACTAGGTTCTCACGGTATTGTGCTGATGTGAAGGTTGAGGGGCAGGTCAAGACTCATCCACACGTGTCTTCCCATATCCTTGGAATGCGTACTGGAAGTCCAGTCCACTTTGCCTTCCCTCCACTCTGGCATTTGGGCCTGAGCACTGCAGGGCTAGGTCGGTGGCTGCCCCAGGGCCAAAGGCGTTTGTATCTGTGGAAGTGTCAGAGCCTCCCCTGCAGGTCCTAGAAGTGACTGCGGGGTGGTCACGGGTTCCAGGGAACCTCCGGTCCTCAAACTCTCTGGAAATGTGCAGCACGCTGTGGGCGGATGTTTGAGGATGAAGGTGGGTCATTGGATTCAGCATTTACCCTTACTGCCCGTGGCTGAGTAGTGCTGGGGTCAGAAGGGGGTGGCTCCCAGCGGAGAGCGCTGGTCCTTCAGTCATGCCCAAATCTGCCACTCCTCTTTGATGTCGTCCTAGTTTCCTCCCTTGCTTGGACCAAGAAACCTCTAAGCATCTATTTCCCTTCTGCCCACCCTCTCCTTCTCAGATGAATGGCAACTTGTGTGGCAGTGGCAGGGGCTGGAAGAGCCGTGGTGGAAGGTGTGTGTGTGTGTGTGTGTGTGTGTGTGTGTGTGTGTGTTGTGCGATGCTCAATGCAGAAGAGATGCAGACTCTTTAGAGCTTGACTGAAAGAAGGCAGGAGGTGGAGCTTGAGGAGGGCACGAATTCACTCAGTGCTGTAGTGTGGCTGCTGTACTCTCCTGTCCCCTGAGCAGCTGAGAAATTCATTCATTCATTCTAGGGATGAGGACAGCTGAGATCCTTCCTAAATGGCTCTTGATCAGGCTGGTTCAGTCTGAATTCCTCTTGCTCCAAGTTCAAGTGTACATTTCTTTCTGGTTGGTTCAGACCATCCTCGTTCAAAGGACTTCTGTCTTGCATCTTAAATTGTATGAGTGTCTGTGTGTTTGCACAGGTGCGAGCATGGGTGTGCAGAGGGCTAAAGAAAAGTGCGAAAAATTTGGGAGATGGATGGAACACTGGAAATGTAAGGATTAAAAAAGAACGGTTCCATTTGCCTGTCACTTTGGGCATTCAGATGACTTGATCATTCAGAGTCTCCTGTGGGGAAGTGGAAAGGTGCAAAGTCTAACAGTGTAGATAAATAGGAATCAATGGCCTGTGGCACTTCTCAGTAAAAGAGAAGGCTGTCCCCCGCTGAGCTGGGCATTGTGATAAGGATGGTGGTCTTTGATTTGTTTTACTATTGATGTGGTTATTAGTCATTTAGCTAGGAATAGAAATGACTTTGTGTGAAAGGTATTCATCATCCTCCCTGGCTGTGATAAAATGTCAATGTTTAGGTGGGAAAATTATATACATATATATATATATATATGTATATATAATCTGTTTTACATATCATAGGAGTTAGATTTTCAAAGTGAGGCCCCTAATCATCAGCATCAGCATTGACCTGGAACTTGCAGGAAGTGCAAATTCCAGGACTGCTTTCAGACTTTCTACATCAGAAACCCAAGGCGTGGGACCCAGGGGTCCCCGTTCCTCACCTGGGTGATGATGATGTGCAGTGTACTGCAGAGTCTCAGAGCTGGGACGTGGCTTTACACTTCCTTGTCTTGACTCATGCCTCTTTTCCTAAGCTAAAGTAATTTTATTTTTATTTATTGAATGATTTACAGACTGTTTTTATTGAGTTAAAATTGTCAGTTGTAAAGGACATAGATATTAGATTTAGTTATAAAGTAGATTTTAAATATTTTATGTGAAGGTTTTTTTTTTTAAAGGATCAAAGAGGCTGGAGGTTTTAAACGGAAACTTCAGAATCCTAGATGGTAAATTGCCCTGCAAAAAGGTCTATATTCCTATGCCTCTTTATTTGCCTGTATTCACAGGATGTATAACTAACTACAAACAAAGAATTACTTCGTAACATTGTGTTCCAGTGACTATGGCCAAGCCGAAATAGAAAAGATTTACTAAGCAACAGCTTTACTTTTCTACGTCCTGGATGAAAAACTCTGAGAATAACATTTAGATTTTAATTTTTAGTAAGTCAAAAATACTAAATGTATGGTTTATATTGTCTTGAATAGTTTCTCTTCATCCTACTATGCTCAGTCTGCCACCTATGAGCAGTATTTTGGTGTAATGGTTTCTGTTACACACCTAGGAATTTCTTCCATTTTACATAAAAAACTGTATAGAGGCTAGCATTTAGACTTGGCATGGCAGTTGGGTAAAGGAGATTGTCTTTTAACTGCACATCTACCGTTTACCAACAATTCTGATGTCATTAGAGATTGTTTTTAATGTCCCATCTGATTTCATATCAGATGGCACGTTAAAGAAATATAAATCATTTGAAAACCCTTATAAAAGAAAATTGCCAAAAACTCTTCACCAATAGACTAGCATAAGAAAGTCACATGGATTTCTTCCAATGACTGTTTTAGTGGTTAATACACATTTGGAGACACTTATTTTACAAAATTCATGTTCTTAAGCAGTAAATTTTACCTTTCTTGAATTTTAAAAGTTACTTGCTTTAAATTTTTTTTTTTTTGCTAAAATACCATTAGAATTTCAAAGCGTTGTTTGAATTTTGGTTTTGCGTAAACATTTTCCATTTAAAACCAAAAAGTTATTAAATAAGCAATAAACTGATGACTATTTGCAGCATTTTTATTTGGTGACCTCACATTGTATTAAGTTTAGAATAATTAATTAGATATAGCATGGAGGTTCGAATATTTTTATACCTTTTGAAATATCTAGAGATGGTGATCTGAAGCATTTTTCTGGTTTTAAAAGTTTTCTTTGAAATGGTGGTGAATTGTTTGGGCTATTAAATTGTGTTTTCTAGAGATATGATTGATAGTAATCTAATATTAGAATCATACCTCCTGTACACTTCTCAGATGGCTTGATTAAAAAATACAAAGCAGGAAAACTACCCTGTTGTCTCATGCTATAGTTTTACATCTGGTCATCACCACCCTACTTCTAAAAAAGTTTAAACCTTACCATTGTTTTAACATAGGCCGATCACTGTTGTCAATGAAAATCAAAATAAAACTCCTTATCTGGATAGCTTTAGTGGGGGCCAGATCAACCAGTTACTTGCTGCTCTGAAATAGTTAATTTTCTGTCTAAAATTGCTGCCAGGATGTATAAGATGCCAGAGAGTGAGTTTATCAAACACATGTGTTGACATTTTAGCAAGCTATATTAGATCAATTCAAGTGATATCAGTAAATCTCATGTAATTTAAGCTTGACCCCCCCTCCCCCAGGCAATAGGTGGGCAGAAATGACTTGGTGAACTTTAGAAGAAGGAGCTAAGTGAGACAGGAGGTCAGGGTAGGAGATTTCAGTCTGTCAGTGTGGTGTGTCCATTAGAGGGATCCAAAAGAAGAGGGCTGCCATGGAAGCTCAGCCAGCTGTTGTAGGCTGTCTCAGGGTGCTGCATCTTCATAGCAGAGTACTGGGTGGAAAACTTTGTCCAGTTTAGGTCTGGGGCGACTCTGAGATGAGGTAGTGCTTTCAACTGCACCATGTTTACAGTGATCACTTATGGCAGAGTTGGAGATGACTTCATGCATGATGCTTAACAAAATCAGTATTAAGCCCTATTACACAGTCAGCTCTTTCTCTCATCCCACTCTTCATATCCTCACTACACAATCACACACACACTTACATTGCCACCACCTTGGACAGGGTTACCAAAGAAAATGGATAGGATGTCCATTGTATTTTGGGATTACTATTTGTCTCTTTACTGGTTACTACTTTTTGTCCTTGCTGGTTATGTTACCAAGATTTCACGTGCCAAAGAGACAGATTGTTTATGCAGAGGACATAAAAAAGTGGTACCTCCATTCATAAACTTGATACTTTTCACTTGATTGTTTTCACTTGGTTTTCTGGTTGTAAACTGAGCTGGAGAACAGAATCAGATTCAGTGGTTAAGGTTCGATGTTGACCTTATGGGAAAATTTGATAGAGTTTTTGTCCAGTTTGGTTTGTGATCAGAACTGTGGGGGAGAATTTAGTTCATGAACCGAGGAACCACTGTATGTCCCTGGGGAAGTCAGTATTTTAGCTTGAGCAGGTTGTAAATCAAGGCCGAGAAATCTTTTCAGAGTGACAGTCAGTGTTGGTGCCAAGGTTCACACAATTGGAAGTCACAAGTAAAACTTTAGAGATCAGGCAATTCTGATGAAAAGAAGCCACAAAAGTTATTCTAAGAAAAAGCAGTTTTCATTATCTTAATTTCTTTGCTTAATTTTTTTGTCTCTGATTTTGATACTTCACATTTCCATTATACCATTGTGATTTTTGTTGTATAGTGATGGACCACCTTAAGCACTTATTGAGAAGCGAGGTACAAAGACTTTTTTGAAAGGGTATGGACATCTGCTATTAAAATTTCTTATTTTAATGTAATTAGTGAGGTCTCATGACCCTTGAGCTTAGTTTGTGTCTTATTAAGAGAGTGTTAGGAACCATGGTCTTGGGCTGCTTTTTAAGTATAAAGATATTTCATAACTCCTGTTACCTGACCTGAAAACCTGAAAACTTTGGGAAGTCTTGCAGGAGTTGGGCTCAGGAGTTGTAGCCCTCAAAGGCAACTGAAAACTACCACACATCCCAGACTAATCTTGCCATTAAGCTCTAGAGTTTGTGCACTTAGGAAGCTAAAGTTGTACAACCAGCTCACGGTTAAATTGGGGAAGGTCTTCATTACTCTCCTTGTTGAGTATTTTGAAAAAGTATGCAAAGTATTATATTGAATGTATTTCAAGTATGAATGAAGGACATTTTTAGCTTCATTATAATTGCTATTAACTGAATAGTCCCACAAAATGAAATTTCATTTCTTTGCTCCAGTGACTGTCAATGTAAATATATTACATAGAGCAGACTGAATAAGTGATTACATTCATAGAACACTGAATGTAATCCTATTTTTATTTCCAAATTCAATTAATAAACTTTTGACCTTATAAAATTATAAAGTTGTGAGAAGAGACTTTAAGATATCATTAAATCATTTCACCAATTTAAGACACAATGGTTTTTTCCATCATGTCAGGCGCTGGAGGTCCTATATTTGTGAAATTTATTTTTCTTCCAGGCACATTGATTAAATGGTCATGTTTTTCCTTTTTGTCTTTTTTTTTTCAAATGACTAAAACTGTCATGCTTCATTATTGGGTCATAGACATAACTATTTTCTGTTTATACCAGTGCAATCCCATTTTTTTTGTGACCATACTACCGCACAATGATCTTATGTAAGCTCTTTTTATATTAACATCTTACTATTTTTACAAGATATAATACTATTATTAATGTTATATTCTAAATCACTATTTCCTTTTGCTGATTAAATTAAGAATGATGATTTCTCTTTCATATTCCAAACCATGTATTTCCTAGGAGTTTATAATCACAGAAGAGGAGTTCAACAATTTGGAACAAATCTTTGGATTATCATACATACACAGTGGGTCTATCACTTAAATATGTATTATGGTAAAATGGAAGATACTATATAAGAAATTACCATGTAACTTTTTCTTTCTTTTAGTAAAAGTAGAAGGCAAGTTTCTTGCTATTCACAGTCAAATCAATATTAAGTACTATTGTGTGGTGGCCAGAGGGGGTCAAATATGTGACATGTTGCCACATCTTCACAAAGAATATTTTTTGTCTTGTTTTGTTGTAATGAGAACATGGGAAATAAAAATAATGGGGTGATTTTGTTGGAAGGATAGCATATATGCCTGAAAGTGGAAGGGTTGATTCACAGCAAGGTGGTCCAGAGTCCTAATGGATTGCACATGAGACAGATGACATCCGAAAGACCTAGAAGTAAAAGCTATTAGAAAAATGTATCTGCTCTGTTAGTAATGACAAACAGTAAAGTCATATTTTATTTTGTGATGGAACTAGAACATCTTGAAGTGCAGCAGAGCAAAAAAAGAAAAAGTTTGGTTGAAGGACCTCTTCAGGGAGATTTTTCTGTTCTCTTAAAGGGAAGTATGAGGGAATATGGGTGCTGAAATAGAGCCTATGGTGGTGGAATAGATTATTTTTCTTGCTGATTAATTGTGTGATTTGAGAATGTACAGGGGAAGGTTGGTTCAGATGAAGCAATAGAAGATTCTGTCTGTGACTTTGAGTATAATTGTGCATTGGATCCAGGCCTCTCCTCAGTGGACTTCTTACTGCGGAGGAGGATGGGGCTCCTATGAGTATCCTAAGAAGGGTAGAAAATGCTTGAGGAGGACATGCTACTTTTCAGAAATTGTGACCAAGAGGAATTCTATGCAGATTTATGTTAAATTCAGGTAACTCCAGTTAACCAGTGGATGTATAAGTTGTATGCTTAATTCCTGTAGCTATGAAATACAGGCTGTAAATGCAAAGATAAATGTGGATATAAAATCGTGAAAGCATAAATCAAACAAGGCTGTATGAAAAAGACAGAAATATTTGTTCCTAGACAAGAGCGAGCAATTACAGTTGCTACTGATGAGAGAGAACTTGAAAGAAGTGGAACATCATGAGTTGGCTCTTGAAAGTGGGTTGGCATAATGTAGGTAAAGACAGGGGGAAATACATAGCTACAAATGAATCCTCGCTGCTGGAGGGTTACTGTTGCAGAAGGAAAAGCAGCCCTGATGTAAGCGATAAAGGCTAAGCTACTTCTTTGAATTTTACCTCAACTAAAAATAGATGTCTAGGGCCGGGAGTTTGGCTCAGCAGCTTAAGTGCCTGTCTGGCAAGTGCGAGGCTGTGAGTTCAATCCCCGGTGCCGCAAAAACAAAACAAAACAAAACAAAACAAAACAAAACAAAACAAAACAAAAAAAAATAGATGTCTATCCTTTAACAAACCTATGTTATCATCTAATATCTGAGAGTAGATATGCCCAAAATTTTACTGTGTGATACTCTGGAGCTTCCTCAACTATTGATGTCCACCAGGAATCTGAGTTGGTCCGTGTGCTTATGAAGCCAGCTGACCTGTTCTGCAGACGGGACAGTCGTCTCCCAGGTTCCTGTGGGATACGACAGCCTGCCAAGATCTAGACACACTTGAGAAGCTCGGAACCTACACAACGGTGCCTTTTAGAATTAAAAGACTTTCTCAAAGTCTTTTTACAATGTCATAAAGAAGTACTGCTCAGGAGGTGCCAGCTCTGGTCCCAGAATGATTTAAAACATCATGTTGTTCCTTACAAAGGTGTAGCCACTAAGAGGAATGCATTGCCTTAGTGAAAAGACAGGTGCGTGCTGTCTTACTGGGATTCATCCCTGTGCGAGGCAGCACGATGCAGTGAGAAGCTGGTGGGTGAGTTGGGCTTTGTTCTTGTTCAACTGCAGCTTCACTGTTTGACACCAAGTGATACAACTTAATCTTTATCCCGCAGTTTTCATGTCCAGTACACTGTTATGGGAATGGGCAGATAGACAGGGAAAATGTAAATAGCAGCAATGTTCTGAAAAAGCGTGGTTGCATTCTGAAAACTGAGCTAGAAGGAAGCATGAAGAATTTCCTCCTGCTTCACAAAAAGAAAAACAACAGCAACAACAACAACTGTGTTTAGTTGCTGCGACAATTGAATCTCGTAATGGGATTGTCATTCAGGTTTTAGGATGGAGTAAAGGCCTAGGAACTAATGAAGAGCAAATTATATTTCTTTGCTGGAAAAGATATTCAGTGTCACAGAATTCAGGGTATCAGCAAAAAACTCAAGTGGTATTTGTGGTAATACTCTATGTGATATTACTGTGTACAGAAAGGCGCTTCATGGCATTGTGGTTTGTGTACACGTGGGATGGGCGTTGCTCCTCAGACCAGCCTCTGTTCCTAACCATTCTGTCGCTTGGTATGGTGGTCAGCAGGAAGCTGGTATCTCTTCATTTAAGAGCTCCAAGGAACACTAATAGATCTTAAGTCTGATGGTCACAGGTAAATTTATGTGTAGGTATGCATGTCTGTTGAAATATATGTATAAATCTTACTTTTGTATTAAGGGGCAAAAATATTCTTGGTATTCTTCATTTGCAGACTAACTGACAAATAGTATATAAAAGTAATCCATTTAAATGGAAAAAAAAACTAGGGACAGATTTGTAAGGGTATTTATAATTGGTAATTTAGAAACAAAAAATGAGGGAAAATGATTAACCAAGGTGTATGGGGTATGCTATGTACCCCCAAGTCCTCATGTACTTTTGATGGGGCTGAGTCTGATGCTTGTGATCAGTTTGTTGTCTAGCGCCAGGATTAGTGATGTGACTGCTACACCCACCCAGAGGTGGAGCTGAGACACAGTGTAAGGGAAGGCGGGTCTTCCTCTTGCACTTCCGTGCTTCCGCCCCCCCCAACCTTGCCAGCGCGGCTTGCGCCTTGCAGCTTACAGCCGCCATGAACAGCAGGCCCGCCATGCCACGCTATCTTGGAGCCAACTTAAGTATGGACTGAAACTCCTGAGAAACTGTAAGAATAAACCTTACCTTCCCTAATTTTGGGTGTCAGGTATTTCGTCTCGGCAACGAGCGAAAAGTAACTAAGACACAAGGCTATTGCAGATTTATACTGTAACATTTAATTCGGATCTTAAAGTGGTCAATATTGAAGTTTTCCATGTACATACCTAGTCATTTAAAAATTGTTAAATGAGAATTAACTGAAAATGCTCAGACCTTACTCATTGTTAAACTGTAATAGCAATATACAAAAAGTGGTATTTTCATACATAATGTATTGCAATTATCTTTGGTAAACACTTTTTGTTTCTTGAGGGTGAATGATCACGTCCATAGTTCATCTTCATCTTGATAAAATTAATGATGACTACAGTCACTAAGTTAGATTAGTCTCCTAAGGATCAGACTTTCCTATTGTATTTCTTGTACATTAGTTGGTCATGCTGGTTAGTACATCTTTAACTAAATCAAAACTGAGATCTATAAACATACAGCTAAATTAGCTTTTGAGAATACTGATTTTGGATTAAGAAATCACCCTCAGCATATACAAACTGTAGAGTCTGTAGTGTGAACAGGTGTCACTTCCAAGTGCTTTTGAAGTTCATTGTCATTCTTACCTTAGAATGAGTGAAGTTGTATGATCAAGAAATGGGGATGTTTTTGTTTTCTTACTGTACTTGTTCTTGTTGTGACTTGCTCCATTGTTATGATTCTCCCTCATGTTTCGAGTCACATTTTTTATTCATCTTTAACGTTAATCTATACCATCTTTCCCTTTTCTTGAAGTAGAACTATTTTATTCTTTTCGAAGGTTTTTTAGTCTTAGCTCACAATGAATAACAGCTCAATCTTTGATTCACAGTTATTTTTGCATTAATTCATTGAAATAAACTTGTTGAAGGAGGTGCAGCACTCTTCTCTGAGGACCGTTCCCTTCAAGCTTAGCAGCTACACAATGACACCGTCACTGCGAACACCTTCCCGTCTTTGCCAAAGCTAAGAATAACTCCCAGGGGACTGTGGCCTAAAATAGTCTGTCTTGTATTTTCTGATTTCCTGTGTCTCACTATCACATCTTTCCAACTACAGGGGCTGGATTGAAAATTGCCTTCTTCACTGTCATTTTGCTGTTGAACTTTATTATCATTACAGTTTTGGATAATACTTCCAAAAACATCCATCATCATTGAAACTTACTATACTTTAGCTTTCTGGGCTGATTAATGGAAATATGCACTTTAAAGCATATATACTTAAAATGTATTCATGGATATAAGTGTATGAACAATGTAAGTATATATGGTGAGTGTGTGTGTATTCATGGAGTGGGTCTCGTGGAATGGTACCTGAAATTCATTTAGGTTAAGCTCAAAGAACCAGGTAGATTTCCCTCTTTCCTTGCAAAATTGAGCCTAATTTCATGTTGGCAGCAGGGTATATAATCTCTCATTTCACCTTCATTTTGTTTTAGAATATCTTCCGTTATACATTCTTGTTTAAATTGTTCATAAGTTTAAACCATTAGCATTGGAACCTGACATTACTTCTTGCCTTCCTTTTTCACAGTTGACAGAGGAGAAATCTCTTAGCTACACAGCAGTACATGTGTAGTTTATTTTGCTTTCACTGTAGTGATGTACACCTTGAAAGCCAGCATCTCTTCTACACTCTGAAGAGTGTCCCTGCTGTTTTATTCGTCACGCCTTCATAGTGGTCTTTCTTCTTCTTAAGTGAGTTTTTAGTGAATTAAAGATATGGTAGTCATGTGTGAATGTGAAAGTACGTGTACTAGTCAAACCTAAGTATTGAGTCATTTTCTACCTTTTTCCATCTAGTGTTGAAAATTATTTTAACATAGAATATCGTGATTTTTAATAAAATACTTGCCACTTATCAAGAGTCTATAGTATGCTTCATCTTGTATTGGAAGCTTTATGTATCTTATACCACACTCTATACTTTGATTGAGATAGCTTTGAAACCTGAAAGTCATAGTTTCATAGCTACCATATAGTTGTTGTGGCTAAACTCAGAGTCACATATGATGTGTGCATATTTTTGTATATATTGTTAAAATTGTATTCAAATGTGTGAGTGATTATTCTTACTGTGATTAAAACCTGACATTGTGCTGTGTATGAAACTTACCTCAAACAGAACATGTCTGAAATATAACTTAGATGATAAATTTCAGCTTTTTGTCTCAGAAATATATATATACACATGTGTGTATATATATATATACACATATGTATATATATACACATATATATATGACTGTCAGCACTTTATACTATGTAGTTTTTTTAAACTTAAAATAGAAAGATTTTATTAATATTTTTTTCCTTTTTAGC
This sequence comes from Dasyprocta punctata, assembly GCA_004363535.1. Classification (NCBI taxonomy): domain Eukaryota; kingdom Metazoa; phylum Chordata; class Mammalia; order Rodentia; family Dasyproctidae; genus Dasyprocta; species Dasyprocta punctata. The sequence goes on along the minus strand of RJWM01000395.1, from coordinate 193,780 downwards.
ATTGAAATGCCTGTACTGAAGACTTTCTTTGGTACAATTTTTTTTGGACTAATGTGATAGTTTAAACGTATTCATAATTTGTAACCTGTAAAAATGAAGAAATGGCTCTACTATACATTTTGTGAAAGTCCAGTAGTTTCAATCCTCTATGTAAAATGGTGCTAATAAAAAATAACCACTGTCAGGTGTACCACTTTATTTTCCTCCAGGCTGATTAAAAGTCACTAGCCTTAGAAAGATTGATAGTTAAATGTCATATTTGGCCTGATTTTTGCCTTGAGCTCCCTCTGGATATTCCTTGAACATTTTTAATTGAGGAGACTCTATCAGTGGATTACTTTTCTTGAAAATCTTACTTTGCTCAATAGGACAGTTGATTGCATGCTTTGCCCTTCTCTAGGCTACCAGTGAGTTCCTCAAACCTCAAATCTTACAATTTAGTGCAGCCTAGTGATTTGTTTTAGGCTTTTAGCTACACCATTTGGTATTATAAAAGTCATTTTTCCTATGCTGTTTGAATGCAGTTATTGTGTCATATAGTATAACCCTGTACCATTCTGGCAATTGTGTGATTGATACAGAAACTGCTTCGATAGGAAACCATTTTAAGGGAGAACAGGAAAGGTATTATATTCAGCTGTAGTGCCATGCATTTCTAAGCAGCTGATGTTTCCTTTAACTGATAGCCAAATTTTCATAGGCAATTGAGTCTTTAGAACTTTAACCCTTCATTCAGTCTGGCTTCAAGAGCAGTGCCCTGAAATTCATTTTATGTGCACATTTCACAAATGGGAATTCATTAATTCTCTGCTATAACTGTGCTGATACTGTAATTTAAAGCCAGATCTCTATTTTTAAAACATGGAGAAGGATTGCTTTTATGAATTATTTCTCTAAACACTCACTTCTTATTATCCACACCAAATACTTGAGGCTAGTGGTATATGACTTTTTCCACACCGAGAGTTGTGATATATTGTGATGTCCTGTGGGCCCCCGTGCATTTTGTAACCAAATATTTCAAATTAAACTGCAACCATTTGTGAAGGAGTAGAGTAAAAAATGAGTCAAATCCAAATTCATAAAGGTTTAATAGATTTTGTGTTTTTACTAATTTGCTCATTTAATGCTATATTTGGGAATACTTGCACAGTGTAATACACCAGCTTTTTATGTCTCTCTCCACTTCCAGTTTTTTCATTTTATGACACCATAGATGTGTGGTCTATTTTGGGTTACATAGATAATGACTTAATCATCGAGATATAAAATTCTGTGCTTATGATTTGAGTGCATCTATATGTTATGAATTATTATTTAACAGAATGATATGTAAAAGATTAATAATTTAGTAAATGTCTATAAAAAACCAGAATAGACATTCTTAAAATATGAAATATTTTATGAAGCTGAAAATGCCATTTAAATGTTTAGTTGTGACAAAAATTAAAGTCTAGATTGTCTTAAAGATATATTTAGTCTTTGATCTAAGAATATTTTCTGATGTCCTAGCTATTTACTGCTTTTCATTCATTTTACATCACTGTCATCTTTTCCCAACAATTATTATGACATTTTAGATGTTTGCAAATTATTAATGGAAGACTCATTCTTTCTACACAAGAGAAGTTTTGGTAAAACATTAATGGAAAATAGTGAGGTAGACTTCCAAATACTATTGTGCTGTGTCCTTGGTATTGAACTTGAAGTTGCATATGTAGGAGCAGTTGCAATGACCTGGTCATAGGCCTAGCCCAGATAAAAGAGAAGCAGCAGGAGTTGATTGGTTAGCTAAAAGTGTAGCTCACTGGCAGAGTATTTTCCTAGTATGGCCAAGGCCCCAGACCACAAAAACAAGCAAACAAAAAGATTCACTGATATTATAGGGAATTATAAGTCTCCCAGATCATAGGATTAGTAGGATAAGATCAAAGCAGTGTTTAGTACCTGCATGTCATAGGTTGAAATTTTCAGGGAAGATTTATATGCCAGTGGTTTATTAGGGAGTACCTTTGGAAAGAATGCCTTTAAGGGAAAAAAGAGCTGTTGATTAACAAAGGGAAATGGCAGAATTGGGTTCAGTTGCAACAGATTTCTAAGCTTAGATGAGAGACGCTTAGACTGTGAAGCTAGGCTGGATCTTCAGAGATGTCCTAAATAGAAGAAAGTTCTTCTGTATCCCCTTTTATACCACTCGCTGGATATAGGCTTCTTTGTAGAGTGTGCAGTATCTCTGAGTGAGGCAGATCCCTTTGGTTGAAGGCAAAAGTCTGGGAAGAATTCAGCTGTCAGCTGTCAGCGGGTAACATTTTTGGCAGTTGGGAGAATGGATGCCTTTGTGCAGAAGGGTTTCTGAATGAAGCTCCATATCCTCTGGAGTCCACCTCTTGTATTTGCTTACTTATGAGAATTCATCTCACCTGAAAACTGGTCACGCAAGAGTAAGCATCTTTTCTTAGGGAATCCGATAAGAAGAAAGTTACCGTGGCTGACTTCAGTCCCTGTGTTTGTCCCTCGTCTTAGAATCATGGCTGCTACGCATCGTCTCCCTTTTCTACTATCCTTGTCGAACTCTTACTTTCAGCTAGTGCTTCTGATGAACTAGATGAAAACCCTAAAGAACTCACCCGAACCGGTTTAAGAACCTGTCATGAAGTCCTCCGGAGACCACAGTTGATGTATTTGTCAGTGTTTTGGTGAGATCTCGGTAAGGGAGTATTACCTGGGGTTCCAGTTGGTCACGTGGGTGCTGGCTGTCTTCTGTCCTGTTACATTGTGAAACAGAGGTCTTGTCTCCTACAAACAAATTTAATTATCTTTGCTGAAAAGGCACCTTCGTTCATTTCCTGTATGTCGTTGGAACCCAAAGTAAATAGGTGACAACCATCACAGTAGTTTGAGACTTTTGCTTTTGCTGTTCAGGGAAGTGTTTTCACTCCAGGAATTAAGATATCTTAGCTATGTAGAGCCAAAATTCTGGAAGCATAGATGCCCTACATGGTTTCCTGAAGGCCACATAAACTTGCAACTGTTAGTTCCTGCTCCTTTGTATTCTACTTACTGGGAATGCAACTTGATTGGGGGTATACTATATCCTAGCATGGTGCTTAGACCACTGAGGGTATTATACCCAAGCTGCTGTGTCAACTGCTCCTTCGAAAGACTGTTCTAACATTCTCTCAGACCAACAGATTGTTAGAACACGATGTGATAGTGTCAGTGGATTCTGTGATTGTGTTCCCATTGTGGGATCGCTTTGTTTAGTGCAATGTCATGAAATTGAGGTTCATATTTTCTGAAGTGTTTGTAGAAGCCCTGTAGACAGGAAACACTCATACCTAGAATACATGTGAAGTCTAATTAAGATGAATTTCTGCTATTCATTCATGTGCAAATGGAGCCCAGTGTTCTCAGTTGCTACTAAATGGTTGGTTAGTGTCTTTGATGAATGGTGTGTCCGGGGTTGCTCTTTCTGGCAAGCTGGACACTCAGCAACAGCTAAGTCAGCCTGGATAAAGGGAAGTCTTCATATTCAGCATATGCAAAATATCCATACTTTCACTATGGTTTCTTCCTTCTTATACCCACTAAACCAATATTAGGGTGGTGAAGGACAAGCTAACTGATGCAACTGGTCAAGTCATGCTGTTTTCTTAGCTTACAGCTTTATTCTTAAGAACTATTGCTCTGTAATAAGCCACTACAACTTAGTGGGATAAACAACATCATTCATATAATAATCATAAATTCTCCAAGCCAATAAGTCATATGTGGCATGGTCAAACATATTATCTTTGCTCCGTAATTTTTGGGCTGTCACTGGGAAGACCTGCAGGTGCAGGGCAACTTACAACTCATGGTGGGAATTAGTTGGAGGCGTCACTACTCACACATGTGCTGGTTAAGACTCTGGTAGATACTTGAGATCTCTGCTGGATTGATAGACAGAACACTGAAATGTGGCCACTCCATGCAGACTCTCCTGTAGTTTATGTTTCTTCACAGCGTGGTAGCAGGATCAAGTGTGCTGAAAGGGTAGATAAAGTTTCTTGGGCTCTTACCTTGGGAGTCACATACATCAATACAGTGATACTATTATTTGAAGCAGAGAAAAAGGGAATATAGATCCCATCAACTGATGGGGAATAGCATCAAGCTCACCTTTAAGGAGGACTTGTGTGATCTGAGAAACTGTCGCAGACTTCTTTAGAAAAACGCAGTCTGCCACATGCCTCTTCCGTGGGAGGCAGTCTCACAGGGTTATGACTGGTATCCACATTCTGTCTGCTTTGCATCTACTCCAGCAGGCACAGGTCTTTTTCCCTGAGTTATTCTCTATCTTCTGTTCTTTTTTCAGCCTTCCAGCCATCAACCAGACAAGCTGTTCACTGCTGCCAAAGAGACTTTATATATTCTTACCTCAGCCGTTTCCCTTTGACACAAAATACGTGATCTCTGAAGTTCTGCCAGTGGTTGTGCTTTCCTTGGCTGCTGTCTTTGAAGTCACCTTTTGGGGACTAGGGCAGGTTCAGTACGCTTTTTTCAACTATGCCACATATAGAGCCAATCTATTTCTGAGCCTGCCTGGGACCTGGTACTTACACGGGGTTTCCTAGCCTTGAGTATGAGCTGCAGGAAGTGAGTCAGTGCAGCAGGGTAGATGAGGGGGCCTAGACTATGTCTGCATGCTGCACCCTTGCGACTTTCCTTTGTTCAATTTCGAATGTACCGTTTTCATCTAATAATGGACTGTTGTAGATTCTCGACCTTAGGAATTGGCTGAGACAAACAACTTAGCTTATAATGAATATTTTTGGCAACATGGTCTCCTAATAGTCTATTTTCAGGCACTCTGCCTAAACCAAGGCAGTACACCGTAAACTGTTTCCAAATGATTTGTAAGTCTCTATTGTGAATGGCCTGGATGTGCTCAAAAACGCGAGCTGTTTACATTGTGATTTTTCTCCTGGGGCTTGCCATGAAGCACATAGTGTCTTGTCCAACTGAAGATACTTCTACTATCATAGGGTTTGTGTGGTTACATGACTGTAGTTGCAAGATTTTCTCAGTGGAACCAGTAAGTCTTTAACTGCCATAGGCCTTGTCCTGACTCAGCATCCTTCCCTGGTACCTACTGAGAAGCTCAGAGTAGCGTTGCAGGGTGGGAAAGGTCTTTCCTGAATCAAGTGTGGCCTGCTAGGAATTGTACTCTTCTTATTCACAGGTAACATGAGATTCGATCATTTGTACTTTTCTTTAGGTGTCAGATTCCTAAAACTTTCACTGATGAGTGTTTGTTTTCCATCCTCTGGGCACTGGAGTCTTAGCAATACATCCATCAATGGATCTGCACCTTTTATGTTTATCTCATTCACTTTGTTTCTGATAGAATGGAATATGATGCTCTTTCTAATAAGGAAGTTCAGCTTCTTGCAGGTTACACTGTGGCAGAAAACAGAAAAGGTTATTAAAGTCTTGGGTCAGGATGGTAGGTGTATCCTGCTGCTCCTCCCATGTCAACAAGAACTGTTTCTGACTCTCTTTCACAATAGAGATAAACAAGACAGCACTGGCTAGGTCATTTGTAGGTACTGTGAGCTACAGGTGTATTGCTTGGCTCTAGCAAAGATAGCACAAGTAGATAAACACTTGAAATTGGGACTGCACTTGGTAAAATTGTGTTAGTCTAGTTCCACTTGCAATATCCAACTGATTGTTGAATCCGCAAGACTGGTGAAAAGTGGAGAGTGTAATTCAGATTACAGCCTCTGCCTCCTGTAGGTCTTTGAGGATGGTACTGATATCTTCTGTTACTTCTGAGTGCAAAATCATTTCTTTGATTTGCTGTCTTGACTGGAGATGGGGCGGTAGGTACTTTAGAGAAGCCCTTTGCTGTAACTGCTGCTGATTACTGTGTATCTTTTTGTGATAATTGGGTCAACATGGTTGCTGATGATAGTTTAGCATCTGAATGTGGTCTCTTCTTTAGAGATCCTGTTATCCACACTTCTATCAGGGAATCCAATTCTGTAATGACATCTCATATTGTCAGTTCTGGTCTCAGCTGTGTGGTGACCCTTGTCAGTAACGCAAAAATGGTCAGCTGGTATTTTTTCGGCATTAAGACCTAAAAGTACTCTAGGTTTTCCACTCCTTTTGGTCTTTCAAAAATATTCGTGGTCACTCTGTGATCAAAATATATTGTTTGTGCCGTTAACTTCATTTTCTCAAAAGCCCTGGTGATAACGAAGCAGTAATCAAAGTCCACTCCTCACTCCACTGGCATAACCAGTAGCCTTGGTAAAATTTTAAAAAATGCTCCATTATTATAAAGGATGTTTCTGCATCTTGCCAATCATGTGTTTCATTGCCAAACTCCTTTTCCAGAATTTCATGGGTAGAAGCCCTAACACTATGTGACTGTATTTGGAGAGTGGGTCTTTAAGGAGGTTTGGTGTTTTAAGGTTGAGTCAGTGCACAGATCCAACAGGACTTGTGTCTGTATAGGAGAAGGAGATATGGAGTAGTGGGAACACAGAGGAAACCTCACATGAAGACACAACTAGAAAGAAACTAACTCAGTGTCCAGGAGAGTGGCTTTCAAAAGAAATCAGTCCTGCTGGCACTAGGACTTCCACTCTCCAGAATCATAAGAAAATAAACTTCTGTTGCTTAAGCCACTCACTGTGATATTTTGTTATGACAACCTTAAGCAGACTAATACTGGGGTCAGTAACACAAAGCAACTATAAGAGCCCAAGTCCATTTCCCTTCTTGGGAATAAACGCAAGGTTTTTCAATCCCCTGTTCTACCATATATCTCTATTTCACTTAGTAAGGTGTATCATTTATCAGTCTACCTAGCAATATTATTGTGCCATTTCCAGTGGTCCTCACGAGGGTAGTATTAAGGGTCCTAAATTAGCCTTCCCTTTCTGAATTTTATGAAGTGCCTTCTCATCTTAATTTAGCACTCCCAGTCCATTCGCCTGCATAATCTTCTTGCTCTTGCTGGTTCAAATTGGCGAACTCCACCTCTTTCAGAATGCATTTTCTTTTTCTTCCAAGGTCATCTTAGAGCCTTCATGGATATATTCAGGATTATATTGTAACTTAACCCTGGTTATGATTTGACTACCAGCTCAGGATTTGGGCCTAGTATCTAAGGGTGGGATGTGTTGTTTTACTTGCAGAGGTCTGTGCATCAGTGAACTCTGTTATTCAGCTTCACATTGTATTCCTTGTTCATGCTGAATCCTCAGAATCAGCACCCAAGTTACTGCATTGATTCTACTATATTCCCTGGCTAGGATCTGTAACACGGGTAGGCCAGTCACTTTCTTCTCTTTGCCAGCTCTGCTTTCCCAGCTGCTGTTATTTCCCCCTAGCTGTTTGCTTGTCTACCAGGGGTGTATGTAGTGACCTTCTGGAGGCACCTGTGTCCTGCAGGAAGGAGTAACTGGCCTTGTCTTCGCGCAATGGGGAAGGAGTGCAGGAAGCACTGGTCTCTAACAGGGAGGAGACTCCTCTGGGTACATGTATTTCAGGGGAACCTGATGATCAAGAATTGTGATGATACCAAGCCAGACATTGCTTTCCTAAATCTGCACATCTTTACATCTTCTCAATTTGGGTTCTTTGATGTAGCACACTTCCCAGGTGAATCCAACTGTATCCAGAACTTTTGCTCTTGTAGTTAAGTTCTATATGTGGTCTTCTGGAATTTTAAAATCTGTGTTTTTGTAGAGATGCAATGAATCGATTTCAGATTTCCATTGTCTTTCTCAGACACCACATACATAGCCTCTGGGAATAGTCATCTAATTGTGTGGGGCTTGTAATCATTGCTTCCCCCCAACCTCTGAAGCAGCTGAGATAGTGTGTGTACACGGATCTGTTGTATCTTCCCAGTAGATCTAGGAAAGACACAGAATTACATGAAGCTCAACCATGTGAGTCATAGATGTCAGCAAAATCGCAGCACAAAACTGTTGCTCTCAATGTTTCCTTTCTGATGCATGAAGTCTTTTCTGCAAAATTCATGACCACTCTCTGGTGCTTGGCTCTTTTCTCTCATATGTTCCATTAAAAAGGAAAGTTTTTATGTTCTAGAGGCAGTTTCCATTAAAAGGGAAGGTTTTTATGTTCTCGAGGCAGTTTCAGTTTCTCTTAGTGTGGTAATTATTTTCTGTCCACCTTAGTTTTTACTGTATATTGATATTCTGCTAGGACAGCATTTATACCCACCAGTGGCACTATGAATTGGTTTTTGAAGTTAGGGTGAAGAAAATGGAAAGAAGACTTGTTGAGGAGTACCTGTTTATCTTCAGCCTAAATCTAGCTCACATGTCTAGCAACTTCTTGGTGGTTTGATGATATCATGGCTCCATGAACCAATTCTACAGGTTTTGAAATCCTGGTTTTTGAATCTGAGTTAGAATCCTTATTAACTTTTTAGTTTTTTGAAGAAACTTGATATATATTCTTTCTACTGTCAATCAGTTATCAATAACTGGATAAATTATATACATAGGTGTATCACACATATATGTACATTTGTGTATGTGTGGCATTGGAAAGATCTTTGCAATTTTAAAATTGTTAAAGAATAATGAGATACCGCTTACTTAACATGTTTGCCTGGTTTGTTGGTGTTTTATAGCTCTTGTTTTACTTCAGGAAATATTTATTTAATCCTGAAACATTTTTAATGTCATCCTATATTTTTGTTATATGTGAATACAAGTTTAATTCTATTTAAGAACATAAAATATGAATTTTACATAAATTAATATTTGGGTGTTAAAAAGTACTAATCGTGATTTTGTCCACCATTGGAGTTATTCTCATTTATGGAAAATTTAAGAATATTCATGTGTTACCTGATATTTTTATTTCTTGGTATGTATATATTATGGAAGTTCGGGTTTCTCTGTCAGTAATTTGTAAAGTCTATATAAAGTTTTATTCCCAGGAATACTAGATGAGAAGAATAGTGGCCATATTTAACTTTTTTGTACATAACCTTCCTTATTCCAAATGAATTTGAGTTGTTCTAGTAGTACTTTAATAGACAACAACAACAACAACACTATTTTCTAAAAGTAAATGTATTTTCTAGATAATGCTTCTCTATATTCTTTACAAGTTCTTCCATAATCACCAAGGGATTTTCAAGTTCTGTCCTTGTTCCTCTTTTTATCTCTGCGCACCTTCTTGCTGGAGGTATCTATCTAATGACTTTCAAAATTACACTGTGTTTGTTCTGAGTTCCAGACCAATATGTGTAAATACCTCTTTCACATTTCCACTTTCTGTTCTCAAAGGCATCAAAATCACTATATTAAAAGCCAGAGTCTTTTCACCTAGCTCTTTCTGTGTATCCTTTCCTTTCTCATGAAAATTCTCCAGGGCTATGTGGTTGGACCATCATCCATCTAGAGGTCATGCTGGACACTGCCCTATCTTTAATGCCCCTAAAACCAGTCCACTACTTTTAGATCAGGCCTGCAAAATAGGCCACAGATATACCACTTCCTCTACTCTGGTTCATGCTATCTTTCTGTTATGACTATATGGATGTAGTAATTTCTGAGTCTAGCCACATCCTATTTGAAAAAACCATCTATATATACATCCGTGTATCAAACCCACATCAATTAAAAAAAAAACCCAGATTACATCACACCTCTAGTTTTTAAACCTATGAAGTGGTTTCTCATTCTGAAGATAAATTTCAAATTCTACTGTCATTCCCATTCATTCATTGCTACCTCCTCAGCCTTCTCTCAGATTAATTCTCCCTTATTTATGCAGTGTTCCGAAGACACATCAAAGTTATAAAGCCTTTCTTGTCTCAGGGTCTTCGTCATCCCTGTTCATTGCTCTGAGATTTTATGTTCTGTATTAATCAGGGTTCTTTAGAGGAAAGGATCAATAAATAAAATGTGTGTGTTCATAAATTAAAACATTGGCTCATACAGTTGTGGAAGTCAGCTAGTCCCCAAATTTTGAGGTGGTAAGACAGAGGGAGACCAAGGAGAGCCAGTGATGTGGTTCTAGTCAGAGGCCAGCACGCTACAGACCTGGAAAAGGTCTAATGTTGGTGCCTGAGTCTAAAGACAGGAGGAAAAACATTGGCCCGGCTCAAAGACAGACGAGGAAGAGGAATTCTGTCTTATTCATGAGAGACTCATCTTTTTGCTCTATTCAAGCCTTCAGTTAATTGGATAAGGCCTGCCTTAATCATCTTCTTGTCATTGGGACAAAATTCCTGGTGCCTGTAATTTAAAGGAGGAGAGGTTTTTTTGGCTCAGTTTCTAGTGGGTTCAGTCCAAAGTGAGCTTACACTCAGGGACAGTGGCATGACCAAAAGAGCAGGGCAGAGGAAAGCTGCTCAACCTGTGGCAGCCAGAAAGCAGAGAAACAATGGAGGAGCTGGAGAGAAGCGTTTATCCTTCAGGTTCCATCTCCCATGGTCAGTCACCTCTGATCAGGTCCTGCCTGCCGGAAGTACCTCTAGCTGCTCAGTTGATCAATAGATGACATCACTGATCAGTACAGGACCCTATTTTAATTTAACTCCACTATTAATCCTTTCAGTTTCATATCCCACATCACTGGGTACTTATGCAGTTTATTTTTTTTCATGCATCTGTGAAATAATTTGTTCATTGTATATCTTTTCCACCATCTATCCATAGAGCACTTTGCACCTTTCCTGGAGTACTATGTCTACTTCTGTGGACTGAAGAATGATTGGATAGGTACTTAACAGACTTCTTTGTTGATAAACTTGGAAGCTGTCATGAAAGCCTTCAAATAAAAGATCAGTATGCAAGTTCTGGAGCTACCATGTTCTGTCTCATCAATTAAGAAGAACAAATTACCTCTTGGAACTATTGATAAGAAACCAAAGTTATTCGGTATTACTATGACTTTGGAAATAATTATGAAATTATTCAATGAGAATACAAATATTTTATATGACTAATTTTAGACATACTTAAATTTATTTAGAATATCTTTCATATTTCTTAAATGTATTGCTATTGCTAAACCAGTGCTATAGGTGTAACACATGAGGTCAATACACATACATAAACCACAATTTTAAATGCTAGCATGGTATAATTATTGATGTAAATTGAGATAGAAATACATTATCTTTTCTCCATTTCTAAAAACATGTCTGAGTATGGTTTTATACAAAAATATCAAAAACATATGAAGAGATCTCAAAATTAAGTGATTTTATAAACTTTATTTTATGACCCTTTTAATCAGGTGAAATTAGACTTTTTAAATATTCTCCAAGGAGACTACTTTGTGATTTTATTTATTTAGTCTCCTTCCAGCTAAAAGTCCTCTTAATTTCCAGTCCTGCTCCCTTGTCTGCCATTGATCTTTCTCTGAAGACTCCAGCCCACTCAGAGCTCATGCTTTGAAGCTGAGCTTTTCTTGTATTTCAATGCCTTATGATTTAATACTTAATTGCTCTCTATTTTTTCTGTCACAGTTGTTCATTGAGCAAACCATTATTAGACATTATGTACATAGCATGGTACTTTCTAGACATTTAGGAAAACATTCAAAGAACTGTAAGAATGGTTTTTGTCTTCAGATAACATATATTGTCATTGAAGAGATGGAAAATTCATAATTGTGCCCACGATAATACAATTCACCTAGAATATACTATATAGCAGGTGCTTTGTTTCATAAATTCAAAAAATACTCCTTTCATAGTATCTCAAAATTCAGAGGAAGAATCTGAGTCTCAGACAAATTGCATAATTTGTGAAGGGTTAAGTGGCTAATAAATGTGAAAGCCCAGATTAGCAGCCAAAAGTGTCTAACTCCACAATCTCTTTACAATATAATGTCTCTTTACAGTATAATATCATGACACAGGCAGAAAATCAGAAGAGTCACATGAAATAGTTTGAGGATGTGTGTAAAAGAAAGGATATTTTAGGTCGCAATTTGAAGTGATCAGAGTTTTTGCTGTTCCTTTGTGGGCTGTGGAATTGCCTTTGTTAATCATAATAATTACAGACTTGAAGAGAAATCAAACTGATAACAAAGATGCCACAGTGTTTGTAGTAGCTGACTCTGTATTTCATAATATTTCATGTTTGATGTTCAAAAGTTATTAGAACAGCTGTAAAACGTATACATTTGGGACCTAAGTTTATTTGATTTCTATGTTAATTTATTGTAGGAGAAGAGAGACAAGCTATGCTACTGTACAATATTACCCTACTGAATAGCATAGATCAATTTTGTGATAGCATGGGTAATATGACTACTTTGGTTCACAAAAGGAAATCAGTTCATATGCAGTATTTATAAAAGGTTAAAGTTTGTTTCTCCATTTATATTTTAATCATCTAAGGTAAGAGATCTTATGGCATCTATTTCCTGAGCCAAAAATGGTGAAGTAGAATTACATTTTAAAGGAATTATGAATTTTTTTACATTAGTAGCTAGAATTTAATGTTAATAAATACTATTATAGAGGAAGTCATCCCCAAAATGGCATTGCAAAGATGCATACTGTGCAGTAAAATGAATAATTCATTTAAAATAGGCCATATATATTACTGCTGATTATGTAGCACACAGCAGCTGATTGAAAAACCTTTGAGGCACATTTCAAAGGTGAGGCTTTAAAATGTATGTGCAGACTTAAAAAAAACCTTTGTACAATTAAAATTTTACAATAAATCTTCATAATGTGAGATCCTGAGTTCAATTCCCTTTCAATCCTCAGTGTCAAAAGAGAAGAAAAGAACAGAATAGGAAAGAAAATTCTTTCAGACTTACAAATGGCATGTATTTCAGCAATGCATAAAACAGTTCCATGTTCATTTGAGATATCAGAGCACCACGCAAGAGACTAGAGCTAGAAATTAGACTAAACAATATTTACTATAGACAACTGAATGCCCTAATAGAAGGCGATGTGTTTCATTTTATCCCACTTCTCAGATATTCATGTAAATTATATTATGGTAGACTGTCTCTCAAGAGTTGTGTTGAACTTGATCCAATAGATATATTTAAACATTATATGTAGCTTTAATGACACACACTGAAGAACCTGATTTACAGAGCTGGTAAACTTCAAATTCAAATTTTGAATTCACAATCTCATTTTCCATAAAATGTCTCTTTGGTTCAAATGCATCTCCAAAATCAAGCTGGCATCTTATGTTTATTGAGCATGTGTCAGAATTTGTGCCAAGGGTTGTGGCTCATAAAACAATGTGTAATAAAAATTTTAATAATAAAAATTAAACATATGGTTCGACAAATACTTAGTATGCATTATCATTTGCATCCTATAAAAAAAAGAATACTATTGTTACCCCCACTGTGTTAAGTGTGATCCTACTTTGGGAAGGATAATTAACTTGCAAGTTCACCCAACTAGTAGGCAGCAGATTAATGACGGAGATCCCAACAAAATGACTTTGGAGCAGGCATTATCATTTGCTTTAACTCAATGCCATAATTAAAATCTTTCCAAGTATCTCAAAGATTTGTTAAAGATATCTTTCAAGATTTATAATACCTGTGTGTAACTAAAAAGAGTGTAGAGACTCAGATGCAAGTATATTCTAACAACACTACTAGTTTGGTAGTCTAAGCATATCTTTAACAAGTTGAAAAAAAAAAACTCAATTGATAGATTATGTCTAACTTGATAGTGAACACAGAGAAAATTCCAGTAATGAAAGCTTCTATGTTCAAAGTACTAAAACAGAAAAACTTACCATTTTTTGGTTGGGTGTTCTTTCGAATATTTTCTGAAATAATTGAGTGTTACATAGTTGTAATTCAGCTAGGTCTTTCTTGGATCACTTACAAACTTTTCTATTAGTGCTGCTACATATTTATAAAAACAGAAATGTAAAACAATAAAACATATCCACTGTGAATTATGCATGGAAATGATAGCTACATAATTTGTGTAAAAATTGTACATTAGTTCCTTAATGTAGCTGTAACAAATTATCATAAATTGAGTAGCAGAAATCAAGTCAAATGTTGTATGTTTATCCTACAGTCCTGAAAATAAAAAGTCCAAAATGCATCTAGAGGGCTAAAATTGGTTTCTCTGCAAGGCTGTGTTTCTTCTGTGGACTAGGAAAATATTTTCACGACATTTTCCAGTTACTAGAAGCTGCCCACATTCCTTGGCTCATGGCCCCATCATTTATACTTCAAAGCCAGAATAGTATGATCTTTCTCCTACTCTGAAACTCCTCCCAAATTCCTGCAAGAACCCTTGTCATCCCATTGACAACCTGCCTCCCATCCAGGGTATTATTCTCACCTCAAAATCTTTAATTTAATCACATCTTTGAAAGTCCCTTTTGTCATGTAGGATAACATATTCAAAACTTTTTGGAATTAGGATGTGGAAATTTTTGAGAATCACTTATTCTTCCTACCACAGGAAGATTCTGCTATGTAAAGTGTTGGTTTTCTTACAAAAACATACCTTTATCTTTCTGTACACATACAGATACTGTAATAAAGTAATATGAAATTAGCTGTGAGAAAACTCCCCTGCCCTTCACTCTCATCCACTGAATGACCTTTTAATAGCTCATTTCCTCGTTTTCACTGTGTAAATTATATTTAAGAAGGAAAGTTTCAGTAATGAGCTTTTAGCCGTTACTGGATTTAAAAAATTGATTTAATTGGTAACTCTCACTATTTTTTCCATTTAAATTAAAAAAGGGGGAATCTAAATGATTGCATTTTTATTTCAGTATTGATTGTCCCCAAGTATATCTTTGTGACTTAAGATTATTATGGAATAAAGAAAATGCCATTTCAATGGTGTCTTTTTGATATTTTTTTATGCACAGCAGAGGTTGTGAAGAGTGATTAAGAACTTCCTTTAGGTAGTTAATAGTTGGTGGCTGATTGTTTTCATACATTTGAATGACCAGTGAGAAAAAGATGTATTTTAATAACTATAGTATTATTTTCTTGCATATAAAACTACTCCTAGGAGATGAGTATTGAGGAACTATTGGGAAGCAGTTGCCATTTCCTTTTTCCCTATAGCAAACCTGATGGTCTTGGAGAACTCAGTGAGTTACATATTCTTGTCCCAAACTGGCGAATGTTAGTGATTTCTATGTCATTTGAAAAATGACTGGAAGAAAGTACTATGGAGGCTAAAACAGTCTGCTCATTAAATGTCTTTTCCACTTTTGATAGATATTTTATTAAAATGCCATTACAAGCAGGGCGTGGTGGTACATGTCTTTAATCCCAGCACTCGGGAGGCTGAGGCAACAGGATTGTTGTGAATTTGAGACCAGCCTGGGCTACAAAGTGAGTTCAAGGCCAGCCTGAACTGCATAGTGAAACCCTGTCTCATAAAATAGGGCCAGGCATTTAGCTCAGCTGGCAGGCACAAAGTTGTGAGTTTGATCCCTGGTACAAAAAAAAAAAAAAAAAAATGACATTACATGCTACTTTACAGTGTTTTCCTTTTTTAAAAATTGTACCTTATGAGGTGAATTTAAAGTAAATGAAAATGCACGAAATCCATTATATATTTAATTCTTAAGAGTTGAATATGATTTATCATCAGCATGCTGGAGTATAGTTATTATAGTTTATCTACAATAATAGCAGTAATCACAACAAATGCATATATAATGCTTACTGTTTGCCTGGTGGTATCTTAAATACTTGCATAAATACTTACATGTGTACACATATACATGTATACATGCACTGCTGTTGTCCTTCGTTGGACTGCAAGAACAGAGCAAAGACGGATTAAGTCACAGTCCCATAACTAGTGAGTAACAGCTAGGGTTCAAACTCAATTTATAGCCAGCGTGTAATTGCACAACAAAATATGTCATATTGGATTGTTTAAAATGTTCAGCAGCAGTCCTGAAGAATATGAATATAATTATCTCCATTGCAGTATGGAATTTGTGATGTTTATAATATACAGCAGATATTTGTGGGTTGTAGTATTGAGGACTCTGAGTTTGGGAACATGGTGTGTTTGGAAGGACGTGAAGCTGTGATTGTCTGGTAATATGTGTAAGGTTGAGAAAAATGTCAGTTTTTTGATCCAGCTGTGTCTGATGTATAACGCGTGGGAGCTAAAGCTCTCTCTAAAGCCTCCTTTGGGATGGGTGCTGACTGTAAATTCTTGTTTGTTTCTCATTTATTGGAAAGTCATGGTCTTCTTGACTTGACTTCAAGTATTTCAAGTTTAGATATCATTCATTTGCATTGCAGATGTGATTTAGGGGAAATATAGCTCCCCACCTGGTAGATGTCAGGTGTGTCAAGTTCCTGTTCCCTACAATTGAAGAATGAATTCCAAATGACAAAGGAAGTTAAGAATAGGAAAGATTTATTGAAAGATAGCTCCTGAGAGACAGGAGAGGTCCCAGAAGAGGGTTGTTGCTGAGGTTCTCTGTCAGGGCACAGTCACAAGGTGGGTACAACATAGGTCAGACTGTAACCGGCCTATAGGAGTATAACTACTTAGATAATATTGATCCGAAGGGAAGCGGGTCACATGGCAAAGGTATATGGGAAGGAGAAAGGGATTTGGGGGAAGGGATGGGTCCAGGTGCTCTGGTCACCTTACCTGGATGACTGATGCCTATCTGGACTTCCTGTAGCAGGTGGTGCTAACTAAAGTATAGTTCCAAGTTGCTGCTTATCCCTTAGGGAACCATAATGGGCTGGCCATTGTATCTTCATGTTGAGGCCTGCCCTTCTTCAGATGCACCTCCAGCCACAATTCCGATATCATCTTTTTTTCTTCTGACTTTCTTAAGATCCCAATCCCTCTCTGACTGTATATTAATTTTTATCTAACTTCACTGCCTATGGCTATGCATGTGTATAATTTGTATTTCCTTTAAAAAATAAAATAAAATTGAATGTTTGCTATGTGTCATTCTCCATGAAGGAGACAAATATCCCTTCTTGTTATTGAGGAGCTACTCGAGTAGGAAAGGGGAAAAGGTAAAGATATCATTGCAAACTTGTTTATTCAAGAAATGTTGGAAATATGCTTTCTCAGTAGAAGTCATACTGAGTTCTCTATATGTAGTTGTAAACCAGAGAAGGAACATTTTGGTTTTACCACTCCCATGCTGTGAAATGTACAATGAGAGAAATGCACAAATGGCTTGATGATACCACTAAGAAAGAAAGGCTTCACAGAGGAAAGGTGTTTGAGTCTTCCTGAAAGCATCACTCGTATCAAGGGAGGAGAGTATACTTTAGCCAGAGAGGCAAGTTTGTGCATTAAGTCAGAGTTTGCGACTCTTGGAGGAAAAGAAGTGGGAAAGCTACTGGAGTCAAGAGTCAGGGAAGATATCTAAGGAAGAGGTAAAACCCTTATCATGTGGGCCATTGTAGGATGTGCTAGAAAGTTTACTTTTTTTTTTTTTACTTTCTAACTAATTTATTGTTTTTAAATTTTATTTCATTATTTTATTAGTGTTTGCAGTACATGATGATTATATTCACTATGGGGAGTTGGTACATATAAGATTTGCAAGCATTCTGGAAAGTTACAGGAAGGCCACCAGAGAGTTTCTGAAACTAATATGATATGATTAGTTTTATTTTAGAAAGCAACCACCAAAACAACATGTTAGGGCAACTGTAGAAAAGACTGGTAGGGTAAAACTGGAGGCAGGGAGGACTGAAGTAAATCTGGTAAGAAGTAATAAGGATATGTGTTGACATAATTGTGTCAATGCTAAATAAGGTAGGATTCAGTGAAGAAACAGAAGAAACCTACAGAAGTTAAAAACTGTATATGCATAGTTAAAGGGGAGAAATGATTTTCAAAGGTCTGGCATGTGTAGACATTATTGCTTCATAAGTAGAATATAGAACAAGAGGGTCAGGGACAAGGGGCTGGGGAAATTGTGACATGTTCTGAACAAACTGTGTTCAACATGCTCAAAGATATTCCAAGTCAAGCGTGTCTCATAGTTAGGTAGAACTCTGGAAACCAGGGAGAGAGCTTATTTAGAGCTATAGGTTGACTTGGAAATGGTTTCTCCCTAGTCACCTGTCTGCCATTCTGTGCCAAGTGCTATGCTTAGAGCTAGTGATGAGTGTATTATGCCCTTTTGTCAAGGAACTACGTATGGAAGTGTCAGCAGGATATCAGGGATCATCCAAAGAGCATCTCTCCTGCAAAGAAAGTCCTTCATGCAGTCTTAGGGAGCATTAACAGCTGTATGGATTGGTGTGGAAGGAGAGGTCCTTGAAAGAGATGAGAAGCTACCTTCTGAGTGTGTGTGTGTGTGTGCGGGGGTTGAATGGAACAGGTTGAATGAAACAGAGAGCAGTATATAATGTGACATACCATAAATAGAGAAATAACACAGATACCACTTTCATTTAAAATCTGTGGAGTTACCTGTGACCTTAGAAATATCACAAGGCAGTTGTGAATAGATTTGACTTGTAGTGATTTTTGGTGAAATGTGCAGATCATGAATGAAAAAGAAAGATTTAAATTCTTAGAATTAGAAAAAGAACACTATCTCAGTTGTACTCAAAGGGAAGGAAGTGGAGGAAAGAAAATGGATTTTTGGGGGGAGCAGTTTGAGTCAAACTAGGTCAGGGTGAGGGACACTAAAGAATGACGGAATGGTAGAAGTTCTGTCTAAATAATATGTTCATTAAATTTTTAATTGAGTGACATCCTCAACAGGCATAAGTATATGTTCTCTCTCTCTCTCTCTCTCTTTTTTTTTTTTTTTTTTGGTACCAGGGATTGAGCTCACAACTTCCTCCCTGCCAGGCAGGCGCTTAAGCCACTGAGCTAAATTCCCAGCCCAGGTAGATGTTCTCATAAAGTTTACAATCTAGTGGAATGAAATAAACTTTGTATCTATCTGTACACATAATCACATAGATAGATATACCTCAAGTGGTAACAAGTAGCATAAAGAATACAAATTAAATTAGGCCCATGACTCATGCCTGTAATCCCAGGAGGATTGCAAGTTTAATCCAACCTGGGCAACATGGCAGTATCTCCTCTCAAAAACAGAAAGAAAGAAAATTAAATTAAGATAGGGAAAGAAAGGGCAAGTGGTTTCTATCAGTCGGGAACTTCCTGTGGGGATATTTCACCAAAGATCTAAATTATATGCAGAAGCTAAGACAGAGCCTTCTTCATAAAGGAGCTTTGCCCATCAAGATCTTGATGTAGGAGCATGTCTGGCATCGTCAAGGAAGACCAAGATTCTCTATGGAACAGTTGAATCAAGAGGAAGCTACACCTGAGAGGGCACCAGGGGCCCATCCGGTCAGCCTCACTGTAATATGTGAGAGTCTATTCTGATGACTTTGGAAACCGTGAGATGATAACAGGTGTGTTTCGTTCTCATGCAAAGGATTGCTGTGTTGTGTGGGCTGCTTGGACAGTGGAGTTGCAGAGAGCTGTTAGAAGGCGTCGGCCACGGTGAAGGAGAAAGTTAGGTGTGGTCTGAACTGAGATGGGAATTGGTGTGAATATGCCCGAGGGGTAGGAAGAGGCCAAGAGAACTGCATGTTGGACTGAGTGATGGTGGAGCAGGATCGCTTGAGAAATTAGGCTGAATCAATGAGTGTGAAACAGTTTGGGATGTTGGCAACTCCTCCTTCTCTAGCATTGGGTATTGCAGGTGTCAGGGTGTCTTTCACATGGTAGTCATTTGATAAATGGTGATTTTAGACTCAGTTCCATCCTTCAAGATATGTGGAAGGTTTTGCTTGAATCTTGGTTGTAGGCTGTGTTGTAGCTGCACCTTTCCTTATCAAACCGGCTTTCTAATTTATCATCTTTCTATGAATTTTCTCTGGCCCTGACTCCTACTGTTTGAATTAAATTTATTTTGAATGACTTCAACCATAAAATGGATTTTGTGTTTACAGCTCAAAGTCGCACGTTGGCAGACATATCCATAAGGCATGGGTGTAGTCGGTGGTCGTGCCCGGGCTCCCCAGCACTAACTCATTCCCTACTCAGTATTCCTTCATTCAGAGTCTTTGTGCAGGCTGCATTGATCCAGCTTCTTGACTTTGTTGTGGCTTTGAAGACCATAATCACATGTACAGAGCCTGGCAGGATCTGATTGAGAATTGTGATGATAAACGAGACAGAAAGCAGATGAATCAGAGTTGTGTCATCTCGTCTTCCTGGGTAACCGCAGAGACATCTAATCCAAGCCCGCTGCTGTTTGCCTCTCCAAAGTCACTGCAGTGGTCAATTAGCATGGTATTTCATTCAAGAAGAACAATGCAATGAGACCAGTCACACTGGGATTATGTATATCCTCTCTGAAAAAGGACACTGTCTTACAATCAGCATTCGGATCACCCTTTCTGTGGTGACAGCTCTGGTTTCTACTTCATAGACGCGATTTGAGGGGATTTTTATGCGGAGCCACACATAGTCACAACATGTAGAATTTTTATTTCTTAGAGGTGTAGTAAACTTGCTTGCAGATTTTTTAACCCACAAAACTTATTTCCTTCAACTCTTCCCAAGGATACTGTTTTTAGAAAATTGTTTCTTCTCTTAATTATTTAAAGTTATCCCAGAAGGAACTTGACCATAAAAGAGAATGCTGTCTCTTCCAAATTCATTTTCTTGTATTGCTATTTATGCCAAAATTAGTTATTTTAAATAACTTGCTGCTGATATTCAATAGTTGATCTATGCAATTAAAATTCTTTATGCTAGTTTTTCTACTGTGAACATCCTAATTACGGACAAAAATCAGAATCTCACAGTGGTTAGAGTTAACGACTTTGGACTCCCTCTGATTGGAATCTTGTTTGTGCCTCTAGCCAGCTGGGTAGTCTTGGACAAGGCTTTCAACTCTATAAACACATCCAATGCATAAATATGTTTTAGGAGACTCTGTTTTCCAATATATGAAATATGGATTTATACCAAGTCTCATAGGGTTGTTTCATAGGTTGAAATGAGAAAAGGCGTATGCCATACTTACGATGCCTAGCACATCATAAGTACATACATATTTTAATTGCTGGAGTTGTTGAGTTTACTCACACATACATGCATTTATTAATGCTGGCTTCTGGACACTAGTTATCTTCAACTGATGTAACCATCTGTAGCCGCCTTAGAGCAATTTTAGTGGATTTTGCTCTGAGGATTAATTCAAACCTAGAAACCCGCAAAAGCTGTCTTCTTCATTTGCATTCAGTAAAGGCATGATTAGACTTCATTGTGGTTTCATGCATTTTCTTTCCAGTTATACTTTGTTACTTTTAATAGTAAGTATGATGTTCTTTGTTACCTTTCAGAGAATATCTTGGTTTTTGGAGTTTTTTTAGTCTGGCAGGGGATCAGAGTCTTGGAAATATTATATTACTATGAAAAGATCAGATACTTTGATAAGATTTCCATGTTATAAGAAGTTATTCTCCTTTACTGACAAGTCTTATTCCCTAAGCAGCTTTTCAGAAATATTTCAACATATTCTGCTTTCTCTTAGTTACTCATTGAGAATTTTAAAGTAGGTAACTTTGAATGAATATTTATGGGTGCTTATATTTTTGTCCATAACTTTAGTGTCTGTTCATAGTTCTTTTGAATTATGTCTTGCATAAAGTGAGCCTGTTTTTATCTTTTCTAACTTAATATCTTTCCACGGTATTCTTGGCTATTTCACACATTGCTTTGGATGAAGCCAACTCTCTCTGAAAGATAACAACAAGGCAGGGGTATTTTTCTTAATAGGAAATCAGCAATTAAGGGCATTATTGTATATGAACCTTTGAGTTACTTCTGATTTTAAGGACCATTGAGTTTTGTTTTCTGTGAGGATAGATTTAAATCAGATAATGACTGTAGACCTTTCTCCCCACACACTGATAATTTTGATAGTCTTGTAGAAAGGTATTTGCACTCTGGCTCAAATTGCATTTAATATGTAAGGAAAAATGACAGCTCATAACATTAGGCTGACCGACGTTATTTTTTATCAATTAAATTCATGTAGCTGGAGAAATTTAAAATTATTATTTGTAAACTATGTACTGTGTTAGACACTAAGCCAGGCCGTATACAATTTAGAGGGACTAAATTGATTATATTGTCTTGATTTTTATTGTATGCTGTGCTCAATCCTATCTGAAATTTATAATGCAAGTATTCTGCCCATTTTATTCATGAGATACTCGAGAATGAGAGAAGTAAGCGAATGGCCTAAGGTTAATATTTCTAGATAATAGAATGCTAGGCCTTTCTTATAGGAAAACAGCACAACATTCGTGTGTCGTCATGTGTTGCAGAATGTTATATAAGAAAAAAATATGTCAATCCCAGCTCTGATTTATAAACACACTTAATGCTCTATTAGGCAGTTATTATTGCTCATGATGATAATCCAGATCAGCAAATTGAACCACAGCAATGTTAAATACCTTGGCTAAAGTCACACAGATTAGAAAGCAAGGCTGGGATAATGTGTCAGAGACTGTCCTTGAATTCAGCTTTCTTTCACATTAATGGCCTCTTTTAGAAGCGATCCAGTTAATTTGTACACATAATGACTAAATGAAAGAAAGAGAAATATGCCATTTACCTAGCATCCTACATATTACTCATTTGTCACAAAATCAAAAAACAAAAATATTTTTCATGGTCTGTAAACTGGCTCAGGTCAGTGTGGTGGTGCATGCTTATAACCCCTGCACTCTGGGAGGCTGAGGCAGGAGGATCACAAGTTTCAGCCCAACCTGGGCAACTTACAAATTAGTTAAACCTTGTCTCAAAAGTAAACAAACAGTAAATAATACAACAGGCTGGGGTTGTAACAGTGTAAAGGGCCTGAGTTCAATTCTTAGTATTACACAAAACAAAACTGACTGAAGAACTCAGTAACTGGACTTAAGTTAACTGATACTGAATGCAGTTTGTCTTTTAAAGTAAAGCTTATGGCATAGGCATATGAAACACAGAGGTAATAGCCTAAAATATAAAATATAAAATATAGCCCCAAATATAGTTTACATAAAAAAAAAAACATTTTACTGAAGACCAGATTCACAAGCAGGAGGGATAGTGTTTATAAAATTCTTGGACTATTGTCTTATATTTGGGAACTTTTGAGAAAGCATAACACATAAGCATACTTTAAGAATTGCCTAAAAAGTAAATATTCATAGTTGTTCATCTGTAATAAATTATCAGTCACTTAGCCACATTCTTGTCTATGCCTTGTTCATATGAATACATAATTTCCACATAATTGCAATTGAGGTATAAAATGAGTTTTTATTTGATATTACGTAGCAACATGAAAAATGTTTATGCTGTAGTCTGAATTTCATTTTTGAGGATTGAATCTTATGTGTCATAATCTACTAAACTCTTTCTTCATTTTGAATCTAGGCAGATTTTGGTTTGTTTCCTAGAGTTTCAGAACTACTACAATACACAGCTCTATACCTTTGAATTTTGTCTCTTTTCAAAACATTTCTCAAAGTGAATTTCCAGAGGAAAGATTACTGGGTCAAACAATACCGACATTTTCCCAGATTAACTTCTAAAAAACATGTACCTTATTTTTTTTTTTTTCTTAAAGGATCCATTTACTGGTTAGGTACATATTGCTCTGTGCTTCATCTTAGAAAAAGACAAACAACCTGCCTTTTCCAACCTTTAAACTCCACAGTATTTCAACAGAGATGGTTTCTCATCTAAACAGTTCTTACCCAGTTAGTACAGTTTGGACTCATTCTGAGATTGGAAAAGCTCAGGGTTTTGTACGCAGTCTACAGAGTGAACTTTGGAAAGTGATTTGGATGAGGCAGCCAAAGAAAAGGGTAGACCTTGTGTTTCGAGTGGGTTGCAAAGTAAAAACAATATTGCTTTCACATTAACATTAGTAGAACTTGGACTCTTTTGCACAGCATTTATAAAATAACCAAAGGAAGTGTAATTCAGTGTGGAAATCATTGATAGGAAATCAGTGTTTCCAAATGGATCAAACTTTTCTTCTGCAAATAAAACTTGCTATTTCTTTCTATGTACCCACTTAGTGCTTCATCATATTTATCAATGAATTTATTTATACTTTACATTTAATGTTTATGACGTATATCATCTCAAGTGTAAGGCTCATCCAACATTAAAAGAATGAAAACTTGATGATTAGGCCTCCATGGTTTAATCTACACAGTAACACATGTGTGCAAGCTGTGATCACTGTTCCCTTTTAGAAGCAGCATGGCAGTTTGAAACATATCTAGCCTGTGTGCAAAGTTTTTTTTAAAAAATTCTGGAGCCCCTGCTCTTATATTGCGTTAAAGTTTAACTGGTGCTGATAAAGGCCCATCTCTGTGCCAAATGTCAGAAATTCAATAGTAAATAAAATGGATATAGTCTTGACCCAAAGGAGCTTCAGTGTAATGGAAGATACAGAATAATATAAAAAGGTACTGTCACTCCATGTGGCGGGGACCGTGACAGGAGCAGTGGAGGGCATGGTGAGAGCAGTTAGGATACTGATCGAAAACATTCCGGAGACAGTGAATCCTTCCCAGGAGACTGTCATGATAGCACTCATTGACAGTGTGTTGCAGGCGACGTGCCAACCACTTTACAAACATTATCTCATTTAATGTTTACAAAGTTCTATAAGATGCACATCTCTGTTATCCTTGTTTCTAAGAAGACACCCTAGAGAGGTTAAACAACTGTCTTATGTTTCCACTGTTAGCAGTGGCAGAATCTATATGCAGAGATGGGCTGAGACTGAAGTCTGAGCACCTTGTTTTGAATCAGCACTTGAAAAGTGAATGAAACATTATCCTGAGGGGTAGAAAGGTCAGGGAAAGAAAGGAAGAGAAAAGAAACTGTGCTAAACTTTGGAAGATTTAGAAGTCAGAGATAATATGGTAAATTCAAGGACACTGAAGAACTCCATTCACATTTCTTTGAATATGAAGGAGAAAATCATAGGAGATGAAGCTGGAAAATAAAACAGTGATGAGTTCACAAGAAGTCTCTTAAGATAAACCATAAAGAAGGATAATCTTGAGTCATTTGTAGGAAAATGTATACACCTTGAGACCGTAATGTTAAACAAAATAAATCAAAAGTGCAAGCTTAAATATCAAATTCTTTTTTTACCATGAGAAACCCAAATCATAACCAAATTAAAAACCATAAAAGGTAGGTAATAGGAAACATGGAGACAGATCCCTTGCAAAAGAGAGAAATGAAGAGATGGAGGGAAGGTGGGGAAAGCAGTGCAAAAAAGATGAATAATATACATATATCAGCTCCCTTCAGTGAATGCTATCATTATGCATGGTAAACATGTACTAATAAAAATTAAAAAAGATAAACTAGTATGCTTGAACTTTATTCTGAGGGAAATGTGAGGCATTGAAAGGTTCTATTAGGAAATGTGACCTTTTACAGTTTGTCTTTTATAAGATCTCCGTGACTGCCATGTGTAGATTGTAACAGAGGGAGCAGAGTTGGAGACAGTGAACTGTTCAGGTGGTAATCTACGTGTGAAAGAATAGCAGCTTGACTTGGGGAGTGAGGATCATGTCATGAGGACCTATTTGAGAATGAAAAAAAAAATCATTGGTTTGGGTATTTCTGTAGGGGAAGAGAGACTTCTGGAATGCATTACATTTCTGGGATGGGGTTGTAGCATGGCACCATTTATAGCTATTGGGAACAATGGTTGAGAAAAAAGTTTTATGGGAAAGATTATGTGTTCATTTTCTAGAAAACTAAGTTTGGGCAGCTGTGGAGATGATTCATTTATCGGAGGCTATATGAATCCACAGCCCAAGAGAGATCAAATAGGATATCAAGATTTATGATTTATATCCATGATGATATTTACATGGATTTCATGTCACTATCCATTATATAGTGTGCAAAAAGTACAAGACCCTGAACAGAACCTGAGGTGTATCAGTATCTGAGAGTCAATAAGTCTACAATATGACTAAGAAGGTCCCTTTGAATTATGGGAACAGGACCCAGAAAATTGCAATGTTGCAGGACTGAAAAGAAAAAAAAAAACTATTGAAAAAGAAAAAGGTTGATTGTCCCATGCTGAGGTATCAGATGAAATGTGACCTTTCTGATTTTGGTGAGTGTTGATTCCATTGAGTGTCAGGGTAGACATCACACTAATACATAAAAGGGAGGAAATGTCACTGTACATCATGGATCAATTAGAGAACAAATTTAGCTCTGATGGGTGTAGAGTAGCCTAGAAATGTCTGTGCTTACAAAGAGAGTTTTTTGTTTGTTTGTTTGTTTTAAAAAGTAGAAGCTGAAGCAAATTAGGTAGCAATGAAAAGTTGACGGGAACAGAGAGTTTGAAAGCAGGAGATAAAAAGATGATAGTATACACACGAAGGTTCCAAGAGATGGGTAGCATGGGGGAGATTGTAGCCAGAAATCAGGTGGAAAAAAATTAGTATTAGGAATGGGGATGGGGAGGGGTGAGAATATGATAGCAAGCAAAACAAGTGAGTCTGATGGAAATCAGAGGAAACGCGCAGAGTCTATGGATAGAGGTATGGTGAGGAAGTGGCCATTTTGTAGCATTTGCACTCATTGTGAGTTAAATGATCATTTACTTAACCCTAATGCAGTGGATGAGAACACAGTCATTCAAATGTCCCACCATAGTGACTTTCAGCTTTGGGACCCATTAGGGTTATCTATTGGACTTCGTCTGCCTATAAAAACTGAACACCAGTCTACTGGAGTTAGGATCTCTAAGAGCTCGAATCCATGAGTTAATACGTCATAAAATTTTCCAGGTGTTTCCACTGTGCATCCATCATTGAGAGCACTGAAGGGGATTTTTCCTTATCTTTTCAAAGAAAAGTAAAAGCTGTCTTGCTCTATGATTAAGAAGAGCTGATGTAACCTTCCTGTTTCATTTGTAAAGCAGGGATGGACCTGCCTTACACAAATTGCTATGAGGAGTAGATGAGCAGAGAGATATAATGCAACAATTTTGACAAATCTTGATTCTGTTTTCTTCATATCTAAGTAGAAAAGTATCTTCAAAGTGTTTCATTTATAGCGTCTTGCTGTTCTAAATACTCAGGACATTAGTATAACTGTACTGGCTTCATTTGAATGAAGAGAGCAGATGTCATGGATGTCTGTTTTCTTTTGCATTATCTTAATTCATATATATATATATATAGCATTATGTATCATATATGTATACATATATATAAATAGGTGTCCATATGACCTGTGTTCAATATTCAGACATCTAAAAGTATATGTTAAAGTTTCTGTATTGTATAGATAGTTTTGTGATTATAGAAAACGATCTTGCTAAAGAACCAGACATGAAACCAGAATACTTTTTAATCATTAACTTGTGTCATCTGTCATTGAAGTGTATCACACAAACTTTGATGTACGTTTGTTTCTGATATATACGCCCATAATACATTCATATATACGTACCCAGATCACAATCTGAAAATGTAGTTCTTGCAGTAAGACAGTGACACCTGAAATTATTGTTGCAGTATGTAATCTGTACTTTTCAAATACATGACCTTTTGGGTTATATATTACAAAATAGTTTTCATGTGCTTCCCCCAAGTACTCGTTAAGGCTGACTAGGCTTTGCTGGTGTTTTCATTATATAAGCACAATAATTACATGGCTAAGTGACTTCTGCTTACGCTTGTTTCTGGGTGCACGAGTGTGTGTGTGAGCATACACATGTGTGTTCTTATTTCACTGAGCAATGTATGAGAAATAATGTCTCTTGGCTAAATAGTTTTCCAGGGGCCTTACTCACATGTCCTTGTGGTTTTATATCTTGTTACACAGTGTTGTCCATAGATCAGCAACATCAGTTTCACCTGCCTCTCCATACAGAGCCCTTGAATTAGAATCTGCATTTTAATGAGACCCTTTGGGTGATTTGTGTTCATAGTTAAGTTTGAGAAGCCCTAGAGCCTCAAGGGAAACCTGTTCTTCCCTGGTAGACATTTTCTAATGAGCTTCAGAGGAAGGAGAATGTTCATTCCTTTAGAAAAAGGTATGTGCCTAATTTTAATTGCTTAACTACAAACCGTGCATAATTAAGGTACAAGGGATAAAGTAATAACCGTTAAGCTTTAGCTAGCTTGCTGAAAAACAACTGGCGAAGTCAGCTGGATAATTCCTTTATGCTAGTAACAAATGTTTATATCTTATTGTGTAAGACATTCCTTCTTACTCTGAACTAGTTACACCTTTATCTTAAACTTACTGTTGGAACCAGTGTGTTTATAAGGATATATCCATTTTTCTTTTGGCATAAGCAAACAGAAATGGCTATGGTGTGGCACAATTACAGCATACTTGCCTTTCATCATTTTCTTCTTTGATATAAGATCCTTTTCAACAGTACATGTGTCTCCTTCCTGGATTTTTAAGCAAATACAGACTGTAATGCCTAATAATATTTTAGAAAACCTATGACAGTAATACTAATATACCTGTAAACATGCATGTGGCAGAATTGCTATTAACATAATGGCTGTCTTCTATTAGCTTTCCCAATTATCTGATAATAACGTATACATCTCCACAGCCCTGAGATGCCAAAAGTTCTACATCTCCTGTTTTTTTTTGCATGCAACTCTTAACAGTTTTTCTCATCCAGAGACATTTGCTATGAAGCAGCCCCTGAGATGAATTTTACTATCTAGGACTTGGTGTGTGGCAATGCAGGGGAGGCAAGAAGGAGTGAATGGAGGGAGAAGCTGAGTGATGATACAGTGGCCTTGGCAACCTCTGTGGACTCCATGGAGCACCCTGGAGGTGGGATAACTCTTTGGCCTTGTCCCAAGTTAGGCTGAGGGGGCTGGACCTTTATACCTCCTAAGGATGAATGCCCCTATGTGAAACAGTGATTTCCTTCAGCTGCAGGAATTTACAAGCTTCCTGGGCAGGATCGTTCTCTGTAACACTCCCACCGTGGGAATGTGTGTGCGGGTGTGTGTAAGTCTATTTCTGAGGGGGAATATGAATGGTCTATCGCAGCATTCATCATATTTCCATTGGCAATGTAAGTCTAAAGCAATTCATATCCTGCAGTATGTCTAGCAAAGAAAGGTTAACGGTGTTGAGCATAATCTGAATGTCTGGAATTTTGGTTCGTTTTTGAAAACTGCCCATTTGTTGATTTAATATTTAGTGAGAACTTGCTATGAGTAATTAATTCTTTGTTGTGCCATTATGCAGGGTCAGGATGTTGTACAAAAATTGTAATTCCTCAAGGAAAGGGAAGCTTAGTGAAAGAGACTTCATCATCCAATACCTATGTCTAAGTAGAATACTGTGTCACTAGCTGTGCTAGACACGTATCTGGAGTGATGATGAGCAAGACCATTGTGGTCTTGGACCTCATGTAACTTGAAGAAGATGTAGAAATGGAAGTTCAACAGTGCAAATAAGTACATAATTATGAATTTTAATAAGTGCTATGAAAGAAAAGCAAAATATGCCATAAAGAAATTTTTCTTAAAAGCAGATGAGAGGAATGATTCTCAGAGGAAATATTCCATAAGGTCAGACCTGGAGATAAGAGAGGGTGAGAGTGAAGGAAGTCAAGACAGAATAAAGAGCATGCGCTGCATCTGGGAAAGCACTTGAGTGTGCTTTTCTCAACCACCACCACCACTGAAAAAAAAAATTGATAATAAAAATAAGCTGGACGAGGGGGAATAACGGACAAAAAGACTGAGAGTGTCAGGTAGAGAAGGCTGGGGACCTGTGCTGGGTGAGCTTGGGAAGGACCTGTGGAGGTTGTTGTCCAGAATTCAACCGGCAAGTCTTGATTTTTTGAATGAAATTATTAGGTTTACATTCTTTTTTTAAAAAACCCAAGCTGTCATGCAGAAAATGGATTTCAGCATGGATTACAGACTGACAGAATAAATATTTAAGGGATGTGATGATAATACAGAGAAGAGTATCTAGTCAGGGGTGCAATCATGCTGGAGCAAAAGCTTATGAATGAGCTCAGTTGTACCGAGGAGGGGAAAGAAAAGATCCTGAGGAGAAGCCACAGGTTGTGGGAGTTTGCTGGAAGCTCTGTCTCGTGTCCTGGGTTCCACTTAGCTGTATTTAACTTTATAAGGGTAGCAGAGGAGCTTGCGGCTAAAGAGAAGCCCGACGCTAAGTCATCGAGTACCTGAGGTCAATGTAAGGGAGTTTTCTTTTATCCTCAAAACCGTAAAGTCTAGAAAGCAGACAAATGAAGTTATTCTGAAGAGCATATTACAGACATGGCTCAGTCATGTGGAATAAAGACTGGACAGTGACAAGGTCAGAGACAGGGAGATATTCAGAGAGACATTTTTGTAATCCAGATAATAAATGAGAAAAGCTTATTTCAAGGCATTGAAAAATGAAGATGAAGGAACAGAATGTAGAAATGTCATTGTGAATCTGTATGTCTGTTTTGATACCAGTTTTATTTAATACCAAAAATCATAAAGCCAGTTACTTAAGAACTGAAAATTCAATGCACATCTTGTGTAATATTGTTCTTAGGGGATATTATGATTGACATGGACATATGAATAGGAGGAATAATCTAAGTTTTAATAGGAGACTAAGTAAAACATTGTTACACAAGTCTTTTAGTGAGGCAAAGAATCTTGTACTCTGACGTTAAATGAAATGATTCTCTTGTTTTACACACCATTTAGGAACACTGTATTCTTTATCTCTACTCTCACTGCAAATACAAGAAATGTGACCAAATTTTAATAGCGACTATTACAGTGCTTGAAAAAAAATGTCATTCTGAGTAAAACCAGTTTCAGAAACTATACTGTAAGCTATCATTGAAAAAAGAGACACAGATTTCAATAGACTGGTTTTAAAAGTTTGTGGCTCTTTCTTATGAGCTACAATATTTTTGGCAAAACATTGAATTTTTAGGGCCAATGAACTGTCAAGAAAAGAATCACACCAGCTCTATAAACAGGAAATTTTAAAAATATGAAAGTTGGAGTGACTTTTTTTTATTCACACATCAGTGGTGAAACAAGGTATAAATGAAGATACTATTTAATTATGATTCTAATAAAAATGTTCATATGGGCAAAAGTAAAAAATCTGTCTGTACAAAATTGATAGTTTGTATTTGAAAGCAGTTTTGTATGATATCTTCCATATAGTACCTTTATTCCTTTGTAGTACAGTCTTTGTTTTATCTGAAAAGCATTTATTTATTTAGTACAAAGAAAATAAGCTAAGTGTATGTTTCCTTTGTTGAGATCAAAAGAACTAAATTGGTTTTGACTTCACTAGTTCAATGTGACCTCAATTTTAATTTAAAATTAGAGGCACATAGGGAGATTGTTTACCATTTGTTTCATAGCCTGGAGAAGATTCTTTTTTTTTTTTTTTAAGTGATTGTATTTGAAGAATATTCATTTAT
Source organism: Dasyprocta punctata (assembly GCA_004363535.1). NCBI lineage: Eukaryota > Metazoa > Chordata > Mammalia > Rodentia > Dasyproctidae > Dasyprocta > Dasyprocta punctata. The sequence continues at coordinate 162,272 of RJWM01000395.1, read as the reverse complement.
TTTCAGGTCTTGGAACCAACCCCTTGGCTCTATTTATAGCTTTATAATTTGATACAATGTATAGATTTTTTTTTCTCAAGGGTAAAAAAATGTCTCAAACTAAAGGGGCAAGGACCTTCAGTCTTATCAAATTGTAAATACATGCTTACAGTTTACAGTGATTAAGTCAAAACAATATATCATACCATATTAAAGAAAAATCAGTGCCTCAAATAAAAAGGGGTATGAAGACTGACATTGAGTAAGGGTATAGTGTAGCTGGACACATTTCTACCTGGAATGATTAGAATAAACCAAGAATTGGGCTATGATTTGGGGATCCAACATCATAACTTACCTGAAACAATGCATTATTTCAGCATGTATATATATCTTCATTGAAACCACAAGTCTCTTGAAACCTCTGTTTTTGTAGTGTCTTTCAGGAGAGGGACCCTCTGCTATGCTTTCATTTTCCTGATTTAGACATGCTAATCTGTAGCAGCAGCCACTGCTGGCCAAGTATCTGCACAAAATTGACATATCTTATATTTAAAAATGTTGGTAAGAAATCTTCTTTATAGTACCTTATTCCTTTGTAGTACTGTCTTTTATTTTATCTGAAAAAGCACTATTCATGCAAAGAAAATAAGCTAAGTGTATGTTGCACTTGTTGAGATCAAAAGCCAATCTCTTCCAGGCTTCAGTACAGTTGTCTGGCATCAGAAGCTACTTTGTTGATACCTCCTACTTAGTATGAAGAAAAATCACCCAACTCTGAAGATTCATGCCACTAAGATTGCCAGTCAGCTGGTATGGGCATCTAGAAAATGGTTTCATTTTCCATGCAACATTTTTCCTTTTTTATCCAATGGCTACATCTGACCTCATCTCACTTCCTAAAGATGAGCTGTAACCCCCAATATGCAACCCTTTCATGACTACAGATAGATTAATTTGCTTTCACTGGGTAATAATCACTATTGACTGTTCTTTTGTTCTGAAACATTTTTTCTAATCGACTGATTTTCTCCTTCATCTACCCACCTCTCATTTATTCTTGAGGTCGCAACCTGCAGAAAACGTCCTTGATTCCTCCAAAATGCCTGAAAATCACTGTGCTTTTCTCCATTGGAGGACCCGTATACTGTTATTGTAATTGAGGCTTCTTTTTCATAATTTCTTTTGTCTGAGTAAAGGCAGATTTGCCTTATTCATATCTGTCATTCTGTACTTATCTGCATCTTTGATTTATAGTTGACTATCCAGTAGCTAGTTATTAAATCACAGAGCGATGCCAGCCCTTCTCCTCTTCCCTCTGCAAATCGAATTCCCTGTACTGTGCTTCTCCTCAGATTGCCTCCTTACCTTGTCTTTTGACTTTATGTAATTCATATTTTTAGCACATATTCTTCTTGAAATGAGAATGACTATTTAGAAAACACATAATTCTGTTCTTAAAAGGATATGAGAAATTAAATAGGTACCTGTGGGACGCAGTCCACTTAACAGTACCTTGTATGTACTCAGTATTTATTCCTTAATGCTCACAGGGCTAATCACCATGCACGTTATCTCATTTACTCAGTGTTATAAACATATGTAACACATTTTCTCTAGGCTATGTTGCATAACTGTCAATCCAAATTTTCAGCGACTTACAACAGTAATACCATATTTCTCACAAAATATGTTGGCTGTAGTTGTGCTGGGACCATTCCCTGTGGCTTTCTGATTTAGGAAACTAAGTAGAGAGTACATTTGAGATGTGTCTTGGTCCGTTTGTGGTGACACTAGCAGTTTGATGATATCAGGACATGACATCTTTGTGGCAGAGAGAAAAGAGAGAAGCGGTAGAACTGTTTGTTGGCGCTTATGAAAATATATTATTTCCTTGAATTGCATTGGCCAAAGAATATTACATGATCGGTCTCATTGCCTGTGATTTTATGTATTGTATGTATAAATAAATGTCATTGCCTATGTTATGTGATCATAGAATTACATGAAAAGAGGCAAAGACTTACCATTAATAAAGGTGAACAGAATCACCTATGGGTTCTAAGCACTGAGAAAAATGAGATGAAAGAAACAAGGAAGAAGGATTACTGAAGACCATCTCTGTGTTGTGCTTAATAGTTTAGGTATTTTTGAAGAGATTCGAGACTGAATAAGAGGCAAATACAAGCAAAAGTAGGAGTGGTGGGAAAAGAGATTGGGAGTTAATGAGTGAGGCCATTTATGCCAAATGTAGATATTCAGAAACAAAAGATCATTACCTTTTTTAAGTAGTAGAAACACAAAGAAAATGCCAGAGGAGTCTAAGTAATCTTCAAATATCTGTTGTATTAAAGTGTTTCAGAGGTGGACGGTTGAATCCACCTCTAAGCTTTGGGACTGCTCAGGGGGTGATAATTGCAGTTGTGATTCAGGTGATCCGTAGTGAATGCCTTTGAGAGCTCAGGCTTTATAGGGTCATGATTAGAGTGACACTGAACCTCAGCCCGCGCGAGCCAGTCACAGAGGACACAGTGTCCTGTCACGCACAGGACCATAGAGGAACAGCCTGTCTTTCCCAAAGAGTGAAAGCTGCTGCCTTTAATTCTCTCCCTGACCTCGGTACTTCATCCCACATTCAGGTCATAAGGTGGTCAGCAGATTCTTATTTCCTTAAGATTTTTTTTTAAACAATTTTGAGACTTTTGTGTAAGCTAACCTCACATGTGAGAAACACAAATATGCCCTGAATTTGAGGCAAAATTTATGGCACAAGAGGCAGGAAGTGATTATATTTTGCTTTCTCAGTATTTGAAGGAGAAAATGTATGCAGAAAAATAAAAATGTGCCTGGAATTAACATGAAAGGTGCTTCCATATCACCAAACCTTTATGATTTAAGAATGTAGGATTCGCCGGGCGTGGTGGCGCATGCCTTTAATCCCAGCACTCGGGAGGCTGAGGTAGGCGGAGCGTTGTGAGTTCGAGGCCGGCTTGGGCTACAACGCGAGCTCAAGGCCGGCCTGAGCTACATAGTGCGACCCTGCCTCAAAAAACCAGAGCCGGGGCTTTGGCTCAGTGCCTTAAGCACCTGCCCTGGCAGGCGCGAGGTTGTGAGTTCAATCCCCGGTGCCGCAAAAAAAAAAAAAAAAAAAAGAATGTAGGATTCAAATTCAATAAAGTTGAAACTTTATATCATTTATATAGATTCAAAGATGCTTTTCCCTTTCTTTTGAGAATATGTGTACACTGTATAGGTTTTATGCGGTATGTTGGGAAAATGAGAATTAAGTATGTTGTCTTCAAAATTTTGAGACTTTAACTTAATAGGCCAACCCAATTTGGATTTGCTAAATACTCCTTCCCCCAATCTTTTTTTTTTTTTTTTTTTTTTTTTTTTGGTACCAGGGGTTGAACTCACAACCTTGTGTCTGCCAGGCAGGCGCTTAAGCCACTAAGCTAAATCCCCAGCTTCCCCAATTTTCTTGGTGCATCTTTGTTACTATCCCTGTGTTACTATCTCCGTATTGTATCTATGTCATTTTGTTCCATGTATCTTTGAGTAAGTGGTAGTATCCTGACTGCTGGTTATTGTTCTAACTTAAAAGCTTACTTATTAATATTCTCTTGAATCAGAAACTGATTAATAGTATGATAAAACATTAATATTGTGATTAACTTCTTGATGATTCATTTATTTCTAAAACTTGGCATCTGTTTGGTGTTCTGTTATTCACAGTACGTGCTCTGTTTGATCTCAGTTTCCATCCACCAATATTTAATTGTGGGTCTCTTAAATACCAGCAGTAAGCCAAAGATTGTGTGTACCTGTCATCCAGCGGTTCTTGGGAACTTTTTGTTGCAGCCATTTCTGTAGCCAAGATGAAAAGAAGGGTTTGGGTCATAAGAGTTCAGTGAGGGCTGTGTGCTGTGATGAAGACAGCAACAGATAAATCTGGGGGTCAGTCGGGTCCCACAGTTGGGAGGCGAACAGCTGTGGTTGACCAAATCCTAGGTTACATTGTAATCATATTCTCAGCATCGAAAACCTGCTCAAACATTGAATGTGTGGTGAAAAAAATGTTCAAATGCGTGACCAAATTTGTGCAAGGAGGCTAAACACAAAATCCACAGATTTATTAAATGTCAGGGACATGCTGGAAAAGACCAGTATAGCCCCGTATGCTTGGCCTGTGAGTACCAGGAAGTACCTACTTGTCTGAGAGTTTCTCTCTGCGGTGTCTTGAGAGCCTTTCAGGCTTGGTCATTCAAAGATTCGTCTCCGGTATCTGCAAGCAAGGACGATGTTTTACTGTGTCCCTGATCCACTTCTCAATCCTGTTCCCACTGAACACAGTCCTGGTTCATGGCTACTGCCATCCTTCACTTGAGGTGTGGTTTTAGGTATGTCTGAATTATATATGAAGTTATTATTTTAATATGGCTAAGGTTGTTTGTTTATTCATTCAAAAAATCAATCATCTATTCCTCAGTTAGTGGCCTGCCCCATGGTAAAGATGATGATGATGGAGCTAACCACTGTTTGAAAGAGAGTTTTTACTGATTTGATTTGTATTTTCAATATTTTTCCTAGGAGCTAAGATTTTTGGTAGGTGGTATTTGTGAGTGTCTGCTTGTGATCTGACATAATGACAGGTGTTTTGTATACAATTTGCAGTCTTTTCAGTGGGAACATAGAGAATGTATAGTTGTATATTTTTAATATTAACAAATAGAAGCTCAAGGATGCTATTATATCAGTATTTGTAAAGTAGTGCATCCTAGAGATTTGTGCACTGCAGGGGTGTGTGACCAAGATCTTGATTCTCTGAAACTTTGTACCTGGAAAAGGGAGGCACAGGGGAGCTGGAAGCCCTGGTGGGTTGTCCCAGAATGAAAGGCTTTTGTGTTCCTTGCAGGATGCTGTACGCATGTGGTCTTTCTCTGTGAATGTCATCAGTGCAAAGTTTGAAACGTTTGAAAGCTACTAATTTATGGCACTGGAATCTCAAGTCATGCCTGCATGAATCCAAAGCTGTATTCTTTTGCTTTACTGCTGGTAATTTTTGTTTTGTTTTGTTTTCAAATTCAAGACAGTTTTATTCATGTTCTGAGTTGAGATCTGTTTAAATTTTGTGGCCAGTTAAAAAAGTACTGGAACTAGCAGTGATAGAAAACCAAATAAAAAGAAGAATACAAGGTAAATAAAATAGAATATCATATTAGACATTCAGAAATAAGCAGTAATAAGCAAGGCAAAGTACCTGATTGTAACAGATTTAAATCCTTTAATGTAGTGTGTATTACATTAAGAAGGTATAAATGAAGAATTTGAGAGTCTTGAGAAGGATGGGCACTTTGCAGGGGACTGCAGTTGGTGGAAACACCCTGATAGACTTCACACAAATGTAGATGAAAGGGTAGACTTTTGATATGGAGACAACACAGGTGGGCGGTTAGCAGAAGGAGCAGAGCAATGAAAATTGGAGACATGTTGTTGGGGATGATGACTGAACTTTGGAAAATTCACGTGACTTTCGTTTTAAATTTTGTCATGTACAAAAAGGACACAGAAATGGGTCACCACTACTTGAGAAGCATCAAAATGATACTTAAGAGTTACTGCGATCCAATGTCCCAGGAAAGTATTTGTTTGATTAGAAAAAAAAAATCTCAAATTAGTGCTGGTATGTGTTTTTATGCATATGTTTGTCCTTGTCTCCTTCTTGAAAGCAACGTCATTCATGTTTTGTCAAAAGTGCTCTGAGTTTTGTCATTTTCACCTTTATTGAAGAGAGGTGGCATTTAGCTAAGAAGTGGAAAAACTGTGTTCTTAGCTGAATTCAAGGCCTAAGAATCAGCTTATTTTAAAATCTTATCACACTTAATATTTTGAGAGTTCTTGCCAGTTCCTGACATTATTTTGATGGAAAATTTTTGCTAATAGACTCATTTTTGTGCAATGAATGTGAAATTATCTTCCATTCTCCAATTACATTGTTCTTTCTCAAGCTATTTCTATCTTGATCTTTGTCTATTTGTACTACATATGTAGTGTACACATAATATTCCGTATGAAAGTATATAAATAATATATAGCTGACCTAAAAACAAACAATAGCCACAAGTTATATTGCAACAAGCAACCCAGTAACATTGATGATTTTTAAATCACCTCACAGAGCAATTATCTTATGAAAGACTCCACAAAGACCTGAATATACATGAGGTCTAAAAATTGCAGCAAGCTGGTGGATTTAGTACAGGAATCACTTTTTAAGACTATAGCAGATTTACTGATAGCAGTGTGCAAGTTCAGTAAGTTCATTTAAACAGGACTTATGAAATTTAGATAATCTTAGAAATGAGAAATTATTTACTCAGTTTTTTTAGATTATGTTCATTGTTCACTATATGTGAAAATTCTGTATCATTTGGAGACATATGAGTTGAACTTCTTCACGTCCTTTGGTTAACAGCAAAGCTGTTCCAACAGTGTTGCTCTAAAATCAGTATCATCCAGTGAAACTTACTTGGATTACGGAGACCTTCTGTCCAGCAGGCAGCTGCTACCATATTTGTTTCTCAAGCACTGTAAAAGAGTCTAGGGAGAATGAAGAGGTGAATATTCAACTTTGTTTTAATTTTAAATAGTTGTATGTAATTCGTGACTACTGAGTGGATATACCAGTGTTAAATGATAGACTAGGTCATATTTCCGATGTTTTGAGTTAAATGTTTTGTGAAAGTTCCATTGATGAACTCATGCAAACTATAGGAAAAACTTACATTAACAGACCGTTCTCCAAAAAAGTGTCTGTTTTTATGTTATAGTCACTTAGGCACTAATTTTAGAAATCTGTGGGGTTTCAGTTATTCCATTTATGTGACAACCTCAAAAGTGACAAAATTTACCACTGGCCGCCTACATTTCGCATGTAGTAGATCCGGGAATTAGTATGAGAAGCATAGAGAAGGGTGTTTGAAAATTCACTTGCTTCAAGAAAAGGCTTTTGAAATACATCAGGATTTGTCTCAAATCTATACTGACAGGTAAGTAAAAAAGAAGCAGAATTTAGCAGCATTATGCAATTGAGTTTTTTTGTTTTGTTTTGTCACGTTAGTGCAGTGCCAGTCACAATAGTAAATCACTTATTAGATCACAAAATTACGTATGTACTATATCAGGCACGCAGAAGCAGACCACATTAAACCCTCTAAATGACCAACTCAGACTGCTGTCAGGAGCAGAGTAGTGTGGGAACATTAGCAGCACATCAAGAAGAGCAGACAGTGTGCAGGTATTTATTTGTTTGTCAAATTTGACAGTAACGCTTCTTCATATTTCAGTGTCTGCCTAAAAATTCAGAAACAAAGCAGTGGTTATTGGTCGTATGCTGAGGTTTTAGTGATCATGGTTGCTCCTCCTCACTGCCTGTCCCCCCAGTCATTATTTTCAGGACAAGTGGAGTCACTTTGCTTCTGGGTGAGCGTGGAAAGAGGATCCACACCTAACTCTCGGTGTCCAACTCCACTCGCACTAGTGCTTGAGCCGCACGTACGGGCCGTGGGTTCAGATTGTCCCAGTGTGACGTGGGCACAGACCGTCCCTTCAGTTCCAGAGTCGCCATCGGATTTCCCACTTGCTCACAGCTGTCGGCCACACTTCCCAGCTTCAGTTTTCTCAGTAGTAAAGACAAAGTTCTGGTCTTATGTCCCAGTCTGTTCAGAACTCCATTCTGGAAGGGAGGTGTGATTTATTAGACTCCTTGGAAGTCTAATAGTTATCACCTGAGTTGGTGAGAAATGAGATGGAGGCTTTGAGATATTTCATTAGAATCTCCAGGGGAATTTTCTCGAAGTCCATTTGATCTCCTCGCTCTTTCTTCTCTTCTACTGACCTTGCCCCAGTACAAGCCCTGGAAGAATCCCCAGTGAGAACTCACCTTGACAGTGGAGACCCAGTTAAGATTTTGCTTAGCGTGGACTTGCACACCCCACGTTTCATTCTTGCACTATGCTAGGCTGCTATACCCTGAGATGTTCTGTGTGTTGACTTTGGCTAGGATCATACATGCTACAGTTTTCTTCTTGGTTTCCTTAGTATTTAATATATCCTTTAATCTGAATAGCTGGAATTGTCCTTAAAATGTTTATGAGTTTCCAATCCTATATTAATTATTAATAAATATAGAATTGGAAACATTCTTATAGAATGGCTAAAATTGTTACTTTGGTACCAAGTAAATAGACCCGTCAATCAAATGTTATTTTTTTTTCTGAATGGTATAATTTTATATTGATTCAGTACTTATTGTTGAGCAGATCAATATAAATAAAATAAATGTAGTTGTCTTTTTGTTTCTTTTTTTTTTTTTTTTTTTTTTTTGCCGCACTGGGAATTGAACTCACAACCTCGCGCCTGCCAGGGCAGGCGCTTAAGGCACTGAGCCAAACTCCCGGCCCTGGTTTTTTGAGGCAGGGTTGCATTATATAGCTCAGGCCAGCCTCGAACTCACAATGCTCCTCCTACTTCAGCCTCCCGAGTGCTGGGATTAAAGGCGTGCGCCACCATGCCCGGCTTAGTTGTCTTTTTGATGGCCACACATCTATTGGAGATAATCTAAAAAAAAAAAAAAAAAGAAAAATAAAATCACAACACATGAGGAAGATTGATCAAACTTGCCAGAGGGTATGTCTTAAATTGTGTTTATTTCCAGGAAATAAACTTTATGACTGCTGAATAAAAATAATAGTAATAATAATGCTAATTTTGAAACATTCATTATGCACCAGATGTACCAGATGTTGGTCTGAATCTGTAATAGATCTGTAATCATCTGTTTTAATCCACTCTCTCTCTAGAAGTGGATACCATTGTTCGCACCATTTATAAAACAGAACTACCACATCAGTACACCTTAGAGCTATTCATCCTGACATCTCTTGATACAGAAGTGATTTATTTCTGGGATACATTTTTAAAATTACTCTACGTTTTTTCTCATTTTATTCTGTTAAAACTATGAGTCAGCAGAGGTTTGATCTTACAACATTTTAGATCTTATAACATTTTAGATCTCCTGTTGGACAGTTTTAAATTAGGAAACAATTTTTCCCCATAGCCATCTCTAAAACTCAATCAAAAGTGAACCCTTCTAATTAATGAGTGTTCATGAAAGGGTATTATATTAGATTTATCTATAATTACTCTTTTCGTTAGTACAGTGAGTATGAAAATAAAGTGAATATGTAGATATGTGTGTAAAAGCACCATTGACTGGTTGTGAGTATGCTGTACAAAATTGACTAAAATGCAGTGAAAACATTGAATTAAAAAGCAGGTAACTGACCTCTGGGCAAATAAAACACTAAGATTTTTTGTGAGGAAAAATGATTTTTCATAGGAAGAAGGTTTAATATGACTTTCAAATAATGCATATAGATTTCTTCCAGGAGAGCAGAAATTTTGCTGTCTGTTCTTTCAGTACAGTTTAGAAACCACATTAAATACAAACGAAATATTTGAAAGGTGTTTAAAATGTAGTAATAAGTAGGGCCGGGAGTTTGGCTCAGCAGCTTACGTGCCTATCAGGCAGGCGCGAGGTTGTGAGTTCAATCCCCAGTGCCGGAAAAAAAAAAAAAAAAAAGTAATGTTAAAATGTAGTAATAAGTGATGAAAGAAACTAAAAAATTTTCATGTAAAAATACAAGGAAAATACTGTGAGTGCCTAGGACTCTCTGTTCGATTGTGTGATTGGGTGTTTGTGTGTGTGTGTGTGTGTGTGTGTGTGTGTGTGTATTTTGACATGGGAAGTTAAATTCACAAAATATTTTACTAGTAATGAATATTGTCATCTTGTTTAATGAGTGACATGACAGATGAGTGTTATTCACAAGGGAAATCAAGAGAGCTATATATAATGTATATTCAGATAACATATAAATCCATATTTTGGATATAAATAGGCCTCACAGCTCACAGTTTGAAATATATCTCTCTTACAGTAAAAAGCTTAGGATTTGATTTTTCAATTGTGTCTTAGGGAGGAGGGGCTGGATATAATATCTGAAATAAATTTCCCAGTGAAGTGTGAATTCTAAACCTCTCATTCCGACTGTGTATTCCTACTTCCTGGTGAATGTCTGAAAACCATCATGCAGTATGGTTTCGTTCTTTAAGACTTTGTTAATAGTTTAAGATGTAAAAACTGTTTAGCTAGAGTTGCTTTAGGCAGTTTTTCATATAATGACAAACAGCACTGTTAGTGTCAGGCAGAATGATGTTGACCCTGGCCAGTGACTGGCTAAGTGTCCCTAGAAGAGTTACTTGTACTGTACAGTGCTCAGTTAATGCTTCAGGAAAATAAGGTCATAGTGGTTACTTCAGAGTTGATGGGAAAGAGAAATGAGAAGACTGTGACACCGGCATCCAGAAGGTGCTTACAACTCCAATATGAGTGTCTATCTGAGATTCCTCCCTGACTTCGTTTTCAGTAACAGACAATAAGAAAATGAAACTGTGAGATCAATGGGTCTCCATGGGATGTGGAATTGCCAGAGAACCAGGAAGAGCGAGTTCTAGGTTTGCTAGACAAACTTCATCTGGTTTTGGATATGGTCATATTTAAGAGTGTATTTGCCTAATGTGTCAATGCTCTGTTTTGAAGTAGATGTGAATATTACTTTGTGTCTTTTTTTACGCATGGAAGTAGAACATATTTACAGTATGCTTCTTGTATATAACAGATTTTCTGTAACAATGTTGTTCTAACATTTTATGTGGGAAAAAACACAGACAGTAGTACATTACTTGAGGCTGCTTAACACTTTTCAAATAGAAATATACCTAATAGTTTTACATAGCCAGTTAAAATATAAATTACAAATTCTATATAAGAAAGTTCAGGACAATTTACTCTTAAAATCAAGTGACATTTAGAATTCACACGCCAGCAGTTATAGCCTTAGGCATGTTGAACATGAAAATTGTGAGAAAATTATATTACTCAAATTTTATTGGTTTGGTTAAAACATATTTGGTAAACACAACCATTTTAAATGATTCATAAGGCTAACACAACAAAATTGTTAATTTATGTCATGGTCTTTCTTTTAGAGTGTGTGATCTCATTTAAATGACCTCTATGGACTCTGCAGTGAGACTTTCTGTTCCACCTTTGGAATGTGGTGCTTCATGCCAGCTACTAGCATTTAACAATGTGTGAAAGACAGGTGTACATACATATAAGTAAAAGATAAAGGTAAAATGAGATGGGTGCTATGATGAAGTAGAATTGGGGCACAGATGAAGGAAACCATATTTCTTGGATTAAGTACTATTTTGGAAGCGTGAGAAATGTTTCCAAATAAGAGAACTAGAGTCTTTTTCCTGTATTATGATCAAGATCCTCAAATTAAGCCAGCTGTAGTGGCACACACTGTAATTTCAGCACTCCCGGAGGCTGAGGCAGGCGGAGCAGAAGTTTGAGGCCAGCTGATCACTTTAGTGACTTAGTAAGAGGCTGTCTCAAGAAAAATTATAAAAGGAACGAGGACACAGCTCAATGTGAAGACCTGAGTTCAATCCCTAGTGCCATTCCCACAAAAGCAAATCCCCACTTAATGGTTTATAATGGTGGATCTATGCTGCCTGTGCTTTGCTGAACACACTTTCCTGCTCTTGGGAGAAACAGACTTCTCTCCTTACTGGGCAAGTGCTGCTCCACAAAGTGATGCACCTGTTGTTTTTTCCTATCTTCCGTGTTGTGCTTTTGCCCAATAACAACTTGATCAGTGTCAACTGCATCCTACAATCTTACTGCTTCCCTAAATGCTGATTTTTGCTCATTGAACCTGATCCTCTAAATTTCTTTCCTTTCTTAGTAAATGGTAGCTTCTTTCTTCTAGTTGCTCAGGGCCAAGACCATGACTCCCTGTTTTGTTCCAAAGACTAAATTCCAATCTGTGAATACACCCCTCCTTCTGCAGATCGCCAGAATCCAGCCAGTTGCCTGGCCACTACCCTCTACCCAGTGACATGTCATCAGCTGTAAACTGAACTTCCCTGCTTTTGCCCTTGTGCCTATATGGTCTGTTTTTTTTTAAGACATATAATAATTGTGTATTTTATGGGTAAAAGTGTGGTAAATTATAAATGATAATGTATATATTATATAATGAGAAAAGCAGAGTAATTAACGCAGCCATCACATGTCTCATTTCTTCACGGTGAGAATGTTCCATAATTGTCTTCTAGCTATTGTAAAATGTAACTATATTAACTCTAGTCACTTACTGTGAAATAAGTACTAGCACTTATGTTTCATTTTTGACTTGGTACCTGCTGACCAGCCTCCTTCCCTCCCCTCCTTCTTACAATTCATATTCAGTATAGCAACCAGAGCTATTCCTTTAAAACATGTTTGACATCTTCTGCTCAGAACATTCCAGACGCATATATCTTGCTCTAAGGAAAAGCCCAGAATCTTTACCATAGTGTGCCGTGTTCTACAAACTCAGGTCCCTGTTGCCTCTTTAAATTGGCTCTTGTAATGCCTATTGAGCTACATGGGCTTGTGACACACTGGTCTTGGTATATGGATGCGCACTCAGCTACGTCACAGCCTTTGTGGTTTTTCTTCTCTTTGTTTGGAATGTCCTTTCCTAATAAATACCCTTGCTGCTACTTACCCAAGTCGTCATGCTATGGTCTTTCTAACCATTCTGTTGCAAAGTACAGGCTCCTGAATTCCCATCAATGCATGGTCCCTCTCATCTTGTTTTATTTATCACCATTAGATGCATTCAATTATGACCTAATATACTTATTCATGTATTCATCTACTCATTTCTGGTCTATAAGAGCAGATATTTTTGTGAATTCTGTTCACGGTCATCTGTGCTTAGAATTTTTTCTTGAGCAGTGTATGTCTTGTGTTCTCAAATATTTTGCACAAATGCATGCGTTTAGTAGGATCTACAGTTTGGTGGCACTTAATTTGGCTTGCTGATGCCAGTCTAAGGATCATCTTAGAAAATTAGAATGATTTCTTTCTCACAGTCCTGTTGAGAGAGGAAGGTAGACAGGTTAGTTACTTTTTTCATCACTGAGATGAAATGCCCAACATCTACAAGCTAAAGGAGGAAAGATTTATTTAGCTCACAGTTGGTAGAGGTTTCGGTCCCTATTTGACTGACTGCATGGCAGGGTTGCATGGCACAGGGGCATTGCAGAGAATAGTCCATCGAAAGCAGGGTAGGCCAGAGGCAGCAAGTAAGCAACAAGCAACTAGCAATGACCCTCTTTCTTTCCCTTATAGCTCATCCAGCCTATCCACCCGGGGTCAGATGGCAGTCCCATCCAGCTTGGGACAGCCTTGATCCTATCCAGAACTATGCCAAACCAATCAGTGGACTAGTTTACTAATCATATACCCTTGATTCTAGCATCACACACTCTAGACCCAGCTACTTCAGAAAAGCCCCACCTATCACCACATGAGGGCAAAAGTGGGGCATGTAGAACCAACCATAGCAACAGGTCTTGATGAAAGAAGGCCAGTCCCACAGCTTCCTAGGAAACACTGATGCTGTGTGTGTCAGCTATTCCAGAGCCAGCGCCCACAAGCAGCAATATGTGTTGTGCTCCATCTGGTGTTGCCTTCCCCCTAGCGAGTTACAAACATTAATAATGGACAATAAAATATTTATTTGATTGCATTTACATCAAATCTCTCAAACCATTACCATTGTCATTGTGCCATGGAATCATAAAAGAAAATCATGGTACTTTAGAACAAGCCTTTTAGATTTTTTTTTTAAATCATTGGTAAGTAGCAATCAATGCAAGGGAAAAAACCATGACAGTGATGCAGTCCAGTCTTACTTTAATACTTGGTTTTATCACTTTATAAACACAGTTTTCCCATGGGTACAGACAGATTATACTAATATATATAACTATTATCCTGTTTTAAGTAATAGCTGTTGACTACTTATTTAAACATACTGAATTAAGTTTGCTTCTTAACCAATTTTCTAAAATGCAAATCCTGTATCCCCTCTGGCCTACAGGATGAAGTCAAAGTGCTTATTCTTGATACAGTCTTTCATATCTTGTTTGTTGCTATCAATGATTTAACCAGCCTTTGACTTGCAAGAAATCTCTATTCCCTGTCCATTCAGCCTGTTGGCCAAATTTGCCTACTGTAATCTTCAGTCCTCCATCGTAACAATAACTGGAACATTTCCTATTTAAATGTATTTGTCTTAAAAGTAAAGGCATAGATTATATTTAAGGTTTTATTTTTCCTGAGAAATAGTTCTGTTAATACATAGCAACTAAAATAACTTTGTGATTTTTCTCCTTTAAGCTCCATAAAACTTGAGAAAGGCAAAAAAAAAAAAAGATAGGAACAAAGTTAATGTATTATTATTTGTAGTGTCCCTTATTCTATACATAACACTGAAATTCCAGCTGCCATAAATACAGGCTTTTCTCTTTCCACCATGATCTATGTTTCAAGAATGTATGGAAGGTACACTAATCCCGAAGCAAGATCTATCTGAAATCAAATGTCAAGCTAATTGTTTTCTACTAAGACATATATTATGATAGAAGTATGTTTGTTTTCCTGAGAATCTAGTTGTGTAGCAAGTTTTAAATTTAAATAGAATTTTAACACTTGCTAGTCATTACTCACATAACCGTTAATAATAACAAAATCTCAAAATTGGTTCTGTTCTTCCTGTGCCAATTAAAATTTCCAAATATTTGCTTATATTAGTCCAAGTACTGTTTCTTTGTTCATACATCCTTACATGTTCATACATCTTGCTTAACATGGGTAGTCTTCCTTAGCTTTTGTTAAACTGCCAACAGAATGCTGAAGTTAAAGGGACAGAGAAAACTGTTGAATTAAAAAAAAAATTCCCTCTGGTTCCCAAAACAAGGCATTTCAGTTTTGCACAAGATACGTGTTGTCTGACTCACAGCAACTCTCTTTTTGTCCTACATACCATTTGTTCCCAGTGGGAGACAAATCGTAGCATACATCTTTGTAAGTGTACTGTGTGCTGTAGGGAGGGGTGGTGCGTTTTCAAAGTGATGTAGGTGGATCTGCTGTCACAAGGCAAAGGGTGTCTCTGGTTTGTAGCCTCAGGTGTAAGATTTTAGGTTTGCTACATGCAGACAGAAATCAGTTACTTTTATTGGTGAAGAAATAGAGGGATTGTCTCATGTCCTCATACATTATAAAATACATTTTATGAAACCCATTTCAAACATATAAAATATATATTTACCCTTGTAACTAAATTGTTTCTTCAATAGCTACCATTCAAAAATTATTTTGGTAGTCCCATATCAATATTTAGCTTTCTTTTCAAATTATTGGTTTTGATAGAAGAGGGAAGCAATTCCAAATTGTGTTACGTGGCAAAGGAAATGCCATTCACAAGACACTTTAAAATGCATAGAAAAAAAGTGAGAAAGAGGGATAGAAAATGGGAGATTAAAAATTGAGTGTATTGGTTGTGTGCTTCTTTGTAACAAACCATGCCCAAATGTAGTTGCTTAAATATGACTTATTGCTAGCTATTTTGTAGAAGATGTTGAGCTTCAACTGGTTTTCCTTAAATTTGCTTTCTTTTTTTGGTACTGGGAATTGAACTCAGGACCTTGTACTTATGAGGCAGGCACATATACCACTGAGCTATATCCTCAGCACTTCCCTGTATCCTCTCTTGAAAACACTTGAGCTTGTATGTCACGGAGCCTCCATTAACGTGGTCATTTAGCCTCAAGGGCAGATCAGGATTCTTCCGAGCATTTCAGGATACCAAGAAGTTGGGAATGAGGCCTTCATGAAAATTGTAAACTGTCATTGCCACTAAATGTCATAAGGCTTTTCCAGATTCAACCAATTGGGAAATAGATTCTTCTTTTTAATGGGAGGGGCTGCAAAAAATAAGCTGTGACTTTCAGTCTGAGAGGTTTAGATTACAATCAAAATGACAGAGCCAGAGGGAGCTGAGGATGAGGGTGGTGAAGGGAAAAGGGAGAAGGAGGTGAAAAGAGGAGAAAGAGGTGGGAAGAAGGTAAGAAAAATGACACTTGAAATGCCAAATGCCAAAGTGAATATTACCATCAATCCTTCTGCTTTTATCCTGATTTGGTTCAAGAAATGTCATCTAGTCACATGTATGTTCAGCGGAGTCTTTGAGGATTGAGACTACGAACTTTGGTCAGAAGAAGAAAATGAAGAGCATAGAGGTGAAGGAGCAAGAGGAGTCAGAAAGAGAAAGTGATTGGGATGAGTGGGGGTACTGGAAATAAATCCACATTCTAATTTTAGCTAGTCATTGGACAAAAGCAAAGCATTTGCTAATCAGCACAATGCGGAATATAACTCTCTCATGAGTTCAGAAGAGTGACCTGTCATAGAAACAGTTTTCAGTGTAACATCAAATAGTATCCTTTCTGAACAAGCTCTTTGAACAGTGATGGTTTTATATCTACTGTACTTAATTAGAGGATGTACTCTGGTGCTTTGGACTAACACTTCTCTATGTAGAATGATACAGACTGATGTATTTGTCTAATAAAGCATTCAAATGAGATCTGATCATTTCTTTAATGGCTGGAACAGGATTGTAAAAGCAAAATCAATTAGCAGCGAGACATTGGAAAAATTGAGATCTCTGTATTTAAATTATTGAAGGTAACAAGTGTTAAAATACCGTTAGTCTCTGCACTTTGGCAGGCAGTGTTACTGCTTAGAGATCTGTAGTTCCAGTTTCTGTTGGTGTGGATTGTAAAGAGTTAGAGTCATCAGTCTAAATCCCCATCTTGGCTAGATGAACTTGTAAAGACAAGCACTTTTTTGAGGGATTTTTGTGTGCCATCACCGGGTAGAATTCTGATGCGTAGTCTCTTTCATGTATGACTTATGGCTGTGTTGTTTCTCTTCTTATTAATAACTTCAAGCCTTCAGACTTACAAAGCATCTCACTTGGACTCTTGACACATTTGATCAGAACAATGTTCAGAAGTGTCATCTAGTATTCATCTTAATCTTCTGCTCTGTGGAGCCACTTTTACCCAGCACTGCCTATTTTACAGTCTGAGCCTTGAAAAAAAGAAACAGGGTTGTTAGGCAGGTGAATTTTCACCAAGGTCTTTCATCAAGTTTGCATGTTACAGGTAAATTGGTAGTGTTTTCCTGTCATTGCAGATCTGGTGGAAAAAGTTGAACATTTTTCTCCTTTCACTCTTATTTCTCAGAGAGGTAAAGAGAAATTCCTGTTGAGATTAGTCTTTGTTGAAGATAGTTTTCCACAGAGACAGGATAGGAAACTAAACATATGTAGATTTTAACCTAGTAAGCAATGAAATCTTAGGTGTTCTCTTTTTCCTCCTGCTTTTAGAGGAGTTGAAATTGTTTTTACTTTATAGTGCTTCAGAGCTCTGTAAACATCTTCTAAAAATAAAATGAAATTATTCTCCTGTTTTAATGAGTGATTCATCTGATCAGAGTTAATGCTTCTCATCTCTCTTGGCATTCGTTAATATAAAAGCAGACACTAATGAGTGCTTGTGATGCACTTGATCTGTGCTGGGCCTCCTGGTCTACCCTGTCTTTTCATGTGTCGGAGGGACTGGCACTCACAGAGTACCTTTGTGATGGGGACTGTCAGTTAGGTGGTTAGTTGTTTAACATGATCACTGCATAGAAACACTAAGTTGATGGTATAGGATTGAAGCAAAACATGTGCCACTTCTTTTAAAAATACTTTCAGTTTGGACACAGGTTTCCAAGGTTCTGAGAGGACATTCCCTAGTTAATTACATAGCCAGATTGTGAGATTCCTTCTCATGCCAAATGAGCACATTTCCCATGATGGTCATCTCTAAAATAGTGTAGCGTGACCACAGGAAAATTAACCTAAACCAAAACTCCAAAGCTGAAGGAGAGAATACATTTTTTAAAAAAAATTGTGTAAATGCAAGTGTAGTCCTCGTATTTGAAACAAGTTCAGATTTGATTAAAAATAGTTCCTAGTACAGTTCTATACATACAGAGGCCTGTATTCATTCCCAGAGCTATACATACAATGGGCTAACACATCTGAGCACCATTCTCTGGTGGAGTTGACCCTCGACCTTGTCTCGAGTGCCTGAAACCGGAGTCATTATTATTTGAAAGGAAGAATGTTGACTAATGGAAAAGAAAATTACTGCAACTGGTTTATCCCTAGGCTAATAATTCAAAATTGGTTTACATGTAAATATCTTTTATAGTTTCAAGGTCATACATTCAATTCTTTCTCCCTATATTTCATCGTCTCCTAGGAAAATAACTGCCCTACATAATGCAATTCTTGAACTTTTTTTTTTCCCTTCTAGATTCAGCACATAGAGGACAGAGAAAGTCACAAAAGTGTTTCTTTCTGGCACAAAAGGCTTTCTGGTCTGTTACCCCAAATGGATCATTGATCTTCCCCAGTAATCATACTTGTTCCAAATAGCATCTCCTTCTTATTTTTTTGTAGACACAAGAGATCTTCATTACTTTCTTCATGCCTCCTGCCTGACTCTTCTTATCTAGTTGATATCAACTAAGCTTGATTACACAGAGCAAAAGGAAATATACAATATAGCAATACACGACAGTTGGTGCTCAAAAATATTTGTTAAAGGAATATGCTATGTAATGCTGTTTGACTCGATATCAAGTGTTCATCAGTCTGTACTGTTTGTGAAGACAGACTTGTATTATTACTCATTAAAGCTCTAGAGTCCTGCAAACTTTTGAAAGATAGTTTGTGATACATAAGTCTGAGTGTTGTAACGAAGTGCTACTAGTAGCATATAATTTTGGTATCATTAATTTTGAAATTCTTGTTGAAGTTGCCCATTAAGTTGGGGAACACTTGCTCACTACCAGCTTTTTCCAACGTCTGAAAATGACTTTTATTCAGCTTTCAGATAGACATTTAATTGAAGGCTGCCTTTTAGCAGCAATGATGGATTTACACTGATTTAAATCACTCTTCTCTGCTATTTTTTTTTTTCGTGATCTGACAAGCAGACCCACATCTCTGATGTCATTTACTAGTACATGGATGACAGGTCCCTGGCAAGCTGAGGACTTATGAATTTAAGTGCATTTTTGTGATCTTAGCAGCCTGAGGCTAGAAAGGGAAGTCTCTTTGAGAACCCTGAAGAAGGTGGGAACAAACTTTTTATTATATCCAGGAGTAACTATGTAACCATTAATTCAGTAAGAATTAGGTAACGTATGTCTTGCTGGGGTAAGTGTACATGGCGTGAAGGAGGAACAGTGCCATCGTAGTCTTGCAGGCTGGATGTCCCCACTTCACAGAGATCTCATGTCCCAGCTAGTCTAAATTAAGAGTTCTTTATTCTTTACAGTATAAGATGACAAGTAAATAGGTTCTTTTTCTCCTTCTGAGGCAGTGATATTACTGAGGATCTATAGCATATGCAATGAATTGTCTACCCAAATCTGCACTAAATCTTGATGTTCGTAGTTTATATTTATACATTTCAAACAGACCTGTTCTTTGTTTCAAAATGCAGCGAGTTAAGGTTATCATGACACTGAATAATCCATCAGTAGTCTTTAATCCCAGTCAGGCCTTGGCATTAACTAGAGAGGTGACTTTGAGAAAGTAATTAACACTGTCCTGGCCTGATTTATCTGCAAAAGAAAGTGGTGATGACAAGTGTATTTAAAAAATTATTCCAGTTCTAAATCAATAAAATTTGTACCACAAATTCTCACCATGTATGGAGGAGGTATTATAGGTAGGGAAACAAAGGCAAAGAAAAGCAGTGATTTAAACTCTTAATTCTTTGGTTAGCGATAACTTCGTTGATGGGGTTAAATGAAAAACTGGTGACTCCTTTCAAGCACATGCTACTTTCTACTTCTACTTCTTGGAAGATATAAAATATTGAAGGCAGGAAATAGTCAGCTGCATGTAAATACTTCTGAGTTCTGTGTATTCTTTTTGTGTGTGCCTAAGTGTGTTTCAGTAATTATCCTTATCGGATTTGCTGCCATTTGAATGAAATGGAAAATGTCCAGCACTTGCCATACTTTCCCACTGACTTCATTCTTTCTGACCACCAGATTTTCTGTCTAGTTATTTTTCAGAAGCAGTAACTTGACAGATTTCTTACAAGTTAAGATGATTGATTCAATTATGGGTTATCCTCACTGTGCATGATGATATGGTGAGGCATATGGGGAGAGGACAGCCATAATGTCTTCCCAAAATGATCTTATTTTCCAGTTTGGGAGATGAAATAAACTAATGGGAAACAGACAAGGGTACAGTCTTGGGGTGGCACCCCAACTTCACAAGTTTGGACCCAGACTCTCCTACTGCACTGCATTTTGTCTTAAACAAAACAAAACAAAACAAAACAAAACACCCTTCTTTGCAATATTCCTAAGAGCAGTTAGTTCTCCCAGTTCTTTTTTCAGTGGAGAAAGGTTCTGAACAATATTTAGGGGGGGCAGACTGTAGAGATGCTTGAAGCTGTCTCTCTCTCTCTCTCTGTCAGTACCCAGGATCAAACTCACAACATCGAGCTTGTCAGGCAGGTCCTTAAGCTACTGAGCCAAACTCCCAGCCCTACTTTTTATCAGGCAAGGTCGCGCTATGTACTTCAGGCTGGCCTTGTGCACGTTGTAGCCCAAGCCGGCCTTGAACTCACAATGCTCCACCTCTATCAGCATCCCCACGCCCGGCTCTTATTTTTTTAATTGTGATGAAGTGTACGTATTGTTTATTGTTTTAACCATTTGTAAATATAAAAATGGTGGTGGTATCAATTACATTCAGAATGTTACAGAACAATCATTATATCTACACCCAAAACTTTTTAAATCATCTTCAACATCCAGTACCCATTAATCAATATCTCCCCTTTCTTTTCATCCTACCTCTTGATTATTGTATTCTACTTTGAATTTGCCTATTGTGGGTAACTCTTGTAAGTGGAAATATATAATATCTGTACTTTGGCTTTGGGACTGTTTCACTAAATACCCTTTTAAAATCTGTCCCTATTGTGGCATATATCCGAATTCCATTCTTAATAGCTGAATAATACTTTGTTGTATGAAAATGCAACCTTTTCTTTATCCATTCATCTCTCGTTGGCACTTTTTGTTGATGCCTTTTGACTTTTATGATTATTGTGGCTACAAGCACTGGTGTACTTATTATTAGGGACCTGACCAAGATCCCCAACTTCCTGCATAAGGGGTGTGGTGAAGGATAAAATAAGAAACAGAGACAAATTTAGCAATGCATGGTGGGGGAGCTGGGAGGTCAGTACCTCAGGACAGGCAAAGACCCAAATACTCCAAACCAACTACTGTTTATTGGGTGTGTGCAATGTAATGGGTATATACAATGCAAGGATGGGTTTGGAAGACTCTGAGGTCCATGCTGACTCAAGAGGGTGGAGATGCTCTTGCTTTGTAGTGTGTTCTTTTTGATTGCAGTAATCTTAGTTTAGTCTTAGTGGGTGGAAGAGGACTACCCATCCTAAGAGTTAATGGAAAGTCTCAAAGGATGATACTGTAATCCCAAGTCTCCATTTATCCCTTCAGGAAGTACACAGAATTAGCCATTGTGAATTTTTGGTCCCCAGTAACTAATATCTTGTTTGAATTTCTGCTTTCAGTTGTTTTTAGATATAACTGGGTCATAGAGCAGTTCTGATTTTAATATTTTGAAGGATTGCCAAACCTTTCCGTAGCAACTTCAAAATTTTGTATTTTCATTAACAGTGCACAGGGGTTATAATTCTTCAGCATATTTGCCAGTAATCATTATTTTCTTTCTTTCTTTTTTCTTTTATTTTTTTTCTGGGGATTGAAGGTAGAGTCTTCTCACTGAGCTACATTCCCAGTCTTTTTATAGTTTTGTTTTGAGACAGGGTTTTACTTAGTTGCTATGTTGTCCAGACTGGACTTGAGTTTTCAGTCTTCCTGCCTCAGTCTCCCAGAGTGCAGGAATTATAGGTGTGGACCACTGTGCATGGCTCAGTATAATTTCTATTATAAGCTTTATAGTAGATATGAAAACATGAAATCATATCTCATTGTGGTTCTTTTTCCAAGCATTTTTATTTAAAAATATTATTGAGGCTAGTGAGTTTCACTTAGGTATATTTGTACATGCATATAATATACTTTTACTGTGGTTCTTATTTGTATTTCCCTAATGCCTACAAGTCTTTTCTTTTGCCTATGACAGCTGTTTTTTGGTTAATTTGGCATGTCTATTAAACCACACTATGTGTTTGTTTCTTTATTTGGTGTCAACTGTTCTTGGTAAACTTTACACACTCTTTACTGCTCTACTCAGTCAATATTTGCCCTTTCTCAGGAGTTTGATGATTGTATTTGGAGGTGGTAAGGTCAGGCTCTATGTGTGTGTCCAGGTCTTTTTAAGAAATCTGCCATATATTTACCCTACCTATAATATTTTTTAATTGACTACATTTATTTAATGGAAGCCATTGGTTCTAGGAAAGATAATGTGGAAGTGTTTTTAGGTTGTTATATTAATGATGATTGAAGGAAAGCCGTTGAGCACAGGTCATTGTGACTCAAATGACTAACTTGTTCTATGTGTATTGATAAACTATCTCTTGAAAATGGAAAGATGGTTATTTTCAATTTTTTTAATTTTCAGAGATACAAAATAAAAGATGAAGAAACAATGAATTCCAGTGTACCCCAAAGACTAGTGAAATTATATTTGATGTATAGTACCAATATTATTATTTTCATGGCTGGAAAAGTGTTGAATTCATTAGAAAATGATTTGTGGGGAAATTTCACTTATGATATTTTCCCAACTGACTAGAGTTTTATGGAAAAAATAATAATTCCTTTAATTAAAAATATTCAGTTTATTTAAAAAAGACTACTTCATAGATGTAATTTCTGGAATGCCAAGACATAGTGTTGATAAACATGTGAAAAATAATCTTCCTGTATTTATATAGGTGATTCTCTTAGATTTTTCTTGATTTTTATCTACATACTTTAACTTTAAAGAGGACATTTTTATGATGTTAGATTTTGTAATGAAATGCCTCAGGATTACTTGGGCAAATTTCTTTTTCACAGTTGCCCTTGCCTCCTGTGGGAAGATGGCTTTAAGGAGATTTTAAGTGTGTGGTCTCAGTGTTACAACATAACATATCAATAACACATTAACATGAATCCTGTATTTAGCTACCGCTTAATGCAAGCAAGACTCCACATAGAATTTACTTAGGTACCAGAACAGATTGGTTATGGGTACCAACTCCTGATTTGGCCTTGAACCAGGATTCTATGAGTTATTTTTAGAAGTTAGAGAAGTTGCCTAATCTATACAGAACTAATTTTTTTCCATCTGTGTAATGGGGAACTACAAAATATTGGTGTAGGTAAATCTTCTGAAGATTAAATAAACTATTCCATTTTGTAGAATGCCTGGGAAATATTACATGTTTAGGAATTATTTATATGTTAATGATATTGGTAGTAATTTCTGGTAGAAGTAAGAGGAGGAGAGGAAAAGAGAAAAGTACAGTTTCTATGCATTTGTAATAGAATAGCCCTCCCAAAACAGCCAGAGTGCAGAATGGGTTTTCTAAAAAAAAAAAGGGACAGATTGGAAAGATGGTGCCTACAGTGGAGCTGGATGGCAGGTGAAACAAACTTAATAGAGTCCCTAAACGTAGGAACATCACGGAGAATCGTAAATAAGGGCATGAGCCACTAGAATTGACTTTCCAGGATGAGTAAGCTGAAGATAATGAGCTAAGCTGTTACCCATTTTCAGGTTTCAATTCTTAGGGGAAATCAGTTGCTTAAATTATGTTAATTCTCTTGTAACTCTATTGTTCTCTATAAAATTATGAGCACAAAATTGGATGCCTTTGGGGATTCTTCTTTTTTAAGCATGAAATTTTATTGCGGCATAATTAACACGCAAGAATATATATATATATATATATTTTTTTTTTAAAGTACACACATGAGTAAGATTTGAGAAATGCATACACCTGAGTATTCCCACAATCAAAATGCGGACTACTTCCACAACTTCCCCAAACTACGTAACTTTCCTTTAGAGTCAGTCATCACATCCTAGTGACACAGAACTTGTCTTCTTTTTGCCTTCACAGATTCATTTTGTGAATTCTCAAATTTTATACAAATGAAATCATATAAAGTACAATTCTTTACCTTTGGCTTATTTGAGTCAGGAGGAGATGATAGTAGTCAGGATTGAGTCTATAGGAAAAAAGCAGTATATATCATGTAGATTGCCGATCTCTTCAGTGAGGGCTTTGAAAGTTACCAGGTCTTATAGGGAAGTTGAGCCATGGGGCGGAGATCACTCTATGCCTACATATTTTTGCCTAGCGTGGGCACTGGCCCAGTGACGCATTTCATGTGATAAACATTTAAGATGCGTAGCTGAAGGTGTCTTCTTCAGAGGGTATAATTACTGTCTTTCACTGCATTATGCTGTCATGTCTTTGAGTGAATTCTTCACTTGGATTCAACTAAAAATATAGTAGGATAGACTTTGTGGGTTGCTGCTCTTCTTATTCCTCAGGGTATGTAGGTTTTCATATTTTTCAGTATTTCTGGGGATGAGCAAAAACAAGGTTGAAAATATCAAGTGGAGCCACTTGGAACTTATTCACAGTAGGCACTTAGTACAACTAAAATCATCAGACCTGTACAATGTTGCACAGCTTTCCACTAGTCATTTTTAGTGATGGAGGAAAAATTTAACTTATGGGTTTTGTTCTACAGAATAGTGTGTATGTAAGCCTGGGATTTGTGATTGTGTATGGATTTAGCTAGACCTCGAAAGCAAGATGTCAGTTGTGAGAAGTGGCAAGGCATTGTCATCTGAGAACCAGTTCGAGAACCGAGCTGTTGTTTTGATCCACTCTAACCCCAGCACTGAGCACAGGTCAAGACACGGTAGAAACTGAATGAATATTAGCTTAAAATCTTAAGAGATATATGGAACCTCATGACCAGAGCTGGGCCAGGTGGGATGAGGCTCTGACCTATCATACCTTCACAGTTAACGATGACTTTGTTTAAATGGTGAGCATTTGAAAATATGGAGAAAATGTGAGTCCTGAAAATATGGAGAAAATATGTTCTGTGAAGAACACTGGAGAAAATATGTTCTGTGAAGAACACTGGAGAAAATATGTTCTGTGAAGAACACTGAACTAAAGAGTTTGTTTCATAGAAATAGCTCAGACTCTGTTGTTCAAACCAAAGCTTTACATTTCTGTTACTTTATACCTGCCAATCAAAACGAACTTTATGGGTATTGCCAAGAAATCTTTAGAAGAATCTGTCCTTCCATGAGAATGTTGAATGTGTTCACAGGCTTTTAAGATATGATGCTTTCTCATAGTTTTAATAAAATCAGAGAGAAATTAGTCATCAAAACCAGGAAGCTATAGAGGTATAGAAGAGAATAAGGTAGAATAGAGAATTAAATTGATTGCATATCTTCACCTTCTTAAAAGCATAGCTACCTAATCTATTAGTTGCTTGCCTGCCATATGAACCCCTTAATTCAGGGAGCAATCCTTAATGTAGGGGTTAGTTACACTTTATCCATGGACTGCTTCCCCCATTGCATGTTGAATATGCATACCTTTCTGAGTGAGGAAGTACACGCTTGTTTTACTTGGAAACACTTTTCAGTTTTATTTAAAAATTCTCATACATTTATAATTTCATTTGTTTTGCTTTAAGTATTTAAATCCATATGATTTAAAATATACAAGTCATTGGCAAAATCTGTGTTTAGGATATTCTTTTCAGTAACTGAAGTCACGAATAATCAAACAGTCTTAAATAAACTGCTGCCTTTGCACAGCACCGATCTTTTTACATTGTTTGATTCCTGGTGAACTTTAACAAATAAGTCTGAGGGCGTGAATGGCAGATACCCAGTCCTAGGAGTCAAACGTGGGAATCATCACATCAGGGCTTAGCAGTTTGTCTTTCCTGTGCCGTAAAGACAAACTTAAAAATATCTTTTTGTAAAACTGTTACAATTCAGTATGATTCCATTGAATAAAGTCATTTCTTATTAAAGTTCTGTTTATTGACAGTGTAAGGATGAAATGCCCTATTTTGTTCCAAATTTAGCATGTAATTGGGTTAAATAGACATTTTTCCCCAACAATTCATCATTATTGGTTGATTAGTCATCATATTTTAAAAATATTACTTTGTGAAGTCAATGGAAAACTTTGCTTGTCCCAACTTTAGATGGTGAGCTAATATATTAGAAAATATCATTCAATGCAGTATTACAGCTGTGCTATGATAAGTGCTTATGAATATTTTATGGTTTAATGAATGTGTATTATCTTCATTTTTTAGTAATTTAAGTAACTAAAATGAGGGTATGCCTCATTTTCTCTGTTCTGTTAAGAAATTCAGTTATACTTAGTATCTGTAATCATGGGTCGTGTTTTTGGGCTGTGTGCTTTGCACACATTTTAATCTTTCAGGAATGTATCTTACCTTGTTTCACTCCAGCTCATCCTATTCTACTCAGTAAATGGAGCTAAAAGAGTATTCAGATTTGAAAGAAAGAAAGAAAGAAAAAAAGAAAAAGAAAGAAAGAAAAAGAAAGAAAGAAAGAAAAAGTCATCTGTTTAATTGTGACATGACTACAAAAAACCCTAAAGCATATACATGAACATACACACACACACACACACACACACACACACACCCAAACTCGCACACACAGCTAATAAACTGATTCTACAAGGTGGCAGAGTACTTCTGCACAAAAAAGTCAATCGTGTTTCTATGTATTGACAATAAAGATTCCAAAATGAAGCTAAGAAAGTGACACTATTTATAATACCATCAAAATATATTTAGGAATAAATCTACCAAAGCAGTGAATATTTGTATACTGAGTACTACAAAATATTTTTGGAGGAAACTAAAGATTAAAATAGATCAAAAGATGTCTCATGTTCATGAACTGCAAAATTTATAGTTGGTCTACAAATTCAGTCCTATCCTTTTTAAAAACATCCATTGCTGCTTTTTTCTCTAGAAATTGCTGAACTGATTCAAAAACTCAAAAGGAAATTCAAGGGACCAAGAATAGTTCAGTCTTGAGAAAGAACAGATTTGGAGGGCTCATACTACCTGATACCAAGACTTAATACAAAGCTAAAACACTATGAAATGATCTTGGACATAGAATGATGGTATATGTCTTAACAGTAAACTTGCATATTCTACATTGATTTTAACAGATTTTTCTGATAAGTGTTCTAGGACCATTCTATTGGGAAAAATATACTTTTGAACTAATGGTTCTTTGGGGACTGATCAGGTCCTGACCTCCTAAAATGAGCTATGATGAAAAAATAAAAAAAGATAAGTAATGTGATTTGTGGGAATTCAGGAAGTAGAACTCTCTCTAGGAACTAAGACCACGATTTCTCTGGAGCACCCATATTTATCGGGTTTCATACAAAGGAAGGGATAGCTGAAGTAAAAGTGGGAAACTGAACATGGCCTTGGGAAATTTAGATGGAAGACCTCTCTAAGCAGTAAATTTTGCCAAGTGAGAGACCCGTCCTGTCTCTAAGGTTGACATTTGCAGCAGGAACCAAATGGCTGCAGCTGCAGTCTGAAGAATTAGAGTGAGAGCCCCTGTCCTAGGTTTGCCTCAGCTGGGGTGTCATCTTGTCTTCAGAGCTCTGTGGTCAGCAGCTTAAGCCTGGCACACCTGGTCCCCAACAGACGGTTATGGGACAACTTGATGTCCACATGCAGAAGAATGATGGTAGACCTCTCTCGTATCATATACAACAATTAATACCAAAAAATTGAATATTTTGGTGGAAATACTAAAACTATAAAACTCTTAGAAGAAAACTTAGGCCTACATATTCATGATTTTAGGTTAGGCTGTTATTTCTAGAAATAACACCAAAAACACATGGGTGAAAGAAGGAATAGATTATAGTAAGCAGAATAACTGTCACAAAGATGTTCACATTACATTTCCAGAATCTGTAGTTATCGTACATGTGGTTAACAGGGACTTTTTCAGATGTGATTAAATTACTTATCTCAACATGAAGAGATAATCCTGCATGTAATTAAGTTGTAATCAGGCTTTCTAAGAAGAGAAAAAAAGAGAGATTCAAAAGAGAAAGATGAAGATAGAACCAGAAGGTAGAATGATTTGAAGCTACAGACCAATAAATATATGCATCTTCTGTTAGCTGATAAGCAGGGAAACAGAGTCCAGAGCACCCAGAAGTAAGTGTTTCCAAAAACCCGAGAGACTTATTTTTAAAGTTTTGAACAATAGTATAATTTTGTGCTGATTTAGGCCATTAAATTTATAGTAGTCTGTTATGGCGACAACAAAACCTAATGTATAGTTAAATTGAACTTCATTAAAATGAAACGGTTGATGTTCCAAAAGACAACATCAAGTAAATGAAAGGACAAGCACTCACCAAATAAAAAAAAAATTCGAATATTGTATGTCTGATGAGGAACTTCTATCTAAAAAGTATGAGCTGTTGTAAAACTCAACAAGACAGAGGGAGCACAGTTTACAGGTGGAAAAGAGAGACACAGTTTACAAGTGGAAAAAAAGTATCAGAAAGAAATATATGCTAGTTGTCAATAATCTCATGGGAAAAAATGCCCAATATCATTAGTTATTAAAAAATGCAATGAAAATCTACAATGAGAGAGTTCTTCATAACCACTAGGATTGATAAAATAGATGGACAGCAGCAGTGTCTGTGAGAGTATAAGTAACTGAAGCTCCTGTGCGTTGTTGGTGGAAATGCAAAATGGTTCAGCCATTTGGGAACCAATGGCTTCTCAGAACATTATGCAGTTTCCTTAAGATCCACCACTTCTATTTCTTGGTATATACTCAATAATTGCAAACATGGTTTATGCAAAAACTTACTCATCACTCTTCATAGAATCATACCCTAAATGTGGAAACAACCCACATTTCCATTAACATATAAATACATGAATAACTAGTGATGTATCCATCATACAATGGAGTATTATTCTGGAATACAAGGAATGCAGTAGAAGTTCATGCCACAACATGATGAGCCTTGTACATAAGCTAAGTGAAAGAATGCAGAGGTAAACCATATCTTCTGTGATTCTGTTCATATAAAATGTCTTGGAAAGGCAAGTTCATAGAAAAAAATTATACTGAATTTCTGAGGTGTCTATTACTGTGTATGGGGGTTTCTTTGGGAGATGATAAAGTATTATGAATCAGATTGTGGCAATTGATATAGAATTCTACAAATATAGTATAATGAAAAATAGCACGAACACAAAAAGTTATGTGAAGTATGTATCAACAAAACCATTATTCAAATATGAAAATAAAAAAGGTCAATAAGTTTTCTGAGAGGAAAAGTTAAATGTGCTTCCGTAATCTAGGGGTGTTGCCCCAACATGATTCAGTGTATAAGGGAAAACTTCTTTATAGAGATATCAAAGTTGGGACATAATTCGTTTGCTTACATTATGTTCTCTTGAAGTCAGTGAATTCCCTCATGACAAGGGCTGTATTTTTGTGAGGCAGTGTTGATAGAGTAGGCAGTTGAATGTATAGGAACAACAAGGTTAACCAACACAACTAGATATACTCTATAAGTGCTGTGGAAGTATGTGGTAGTTTAGATATAGTTTTATGATCAAAAGTAAGGAATTCAAGGATCATTAAGAATAAGATAGTGACTTCTAAGAGGAAAGCAATCTAGTATAAACAGTGAATACTAAGGAAGTTTGAAGCATAATTAGGGATCGGGGACAGGATGGTCATTAAGGAAGATTATTCGACAGGACAGATCACAGGCTAATAAACACACGAGAAAACACTTACAGAAGACTGTCTGTGACCCAGTCCATTCTTCCTTATTTCTTACCAACTTCATATCGATTTTTCCTGCAAATTTCTTTGATTTTTGGTTGGAAGGTTTTTCTTTTATCCCTTGTCAGAGAATATTAGGAAATAATGGGGCAAAACCTGGAACTGGCATGCCCACTGACAAATGGATATTCTAGGATAACTGTTTTTAATTTTTCAGTCTTTGGGAGCAATGGCTATCCAAGACTATCTCACAGAGGTTCTCAGTGGATTGAAATCCCTGGTGCCTACAAGAAAAACAACAACTACATCAAAGAACTTTTGTTTAGCAAAACCAAACTGGGTTGCTTCTCTTTTCTCCTTGTGCTTTTTTGTTCCACACTGGTGCTATGTAAGATCATGTTACTGAAGCGTTTGTACTCAAAGCCTTCTATTTTGGATCTGCATCTGGAAAACAAAACAGTTTTACATGCCACTGAAACAGGGACCAAGTTATTATGACATTAGGTAACAATAAGAATGCCAAACTCAATCTCTGACTAATACAGGTGGCCAGAATACAGTGTGAAGTAGCATGTCATTGGCCCCTATGATGGCAGAAGTAGAACTAAGTAGCTGTTCCCATACTTCATGTGAGACACCACTTCTTTAGAGAATATTATTTAAAAGAAAAAAGACAAGCTTAGTTTTGCTAAGACTACATATTACTAAGAAGGGTAGTGTAGTAGCTGTGGTATACATCTGTCCATTCTGTCCTCTTCACTCTTCTGGTAACTGGCCTCCCTTCCTGAATGAAAGGCTGAGCATGTGACCTAAGTTGGACAAGCTGTAATAATCTCCCCTGTGAACTACAGTGATTGGTCCCAAGCTGACCAGCCTAAGGTCTTCCAGGTACTGCACATGGTGGAGCTAAGAAAGAGAATGTTTCTTGCCTCTTCTTTTACCAAATGGCTTGCGTTAAGATTGGATGCTGCAACTTGGAATGACTGTACTGAGAAAGGCCATTATAAATCAATATACTGTTGCATACTAGGATAAATAACGACCATTTACTGTATAGTTCAAAAAAGATTAAAAAGAAATGCTATTGAATATTTTCTCGCAAAGAGATGATAAACATTGGAAGGATAGATATTCCTGCCTTGATTTAAGCATTAAATGTGTTGAAAAAATGCATAGTACCAAATAAATATGTACAATTTTGTGTCAATTAAAAATCAAACAAAAATTTGTAACAGTGCATATAGAGACATAGAAGAAGGAAAAAGAGAGAAAGAATGATTCTGAAAGTGAAGGAGAATTAATGAATTTTGACAGCCTATTACATACTATATTTTCTGCTTCTGGGAGCCAATAAAATACTTCTTTTTAGTTCAGTTGACTGACAGTAAGTCTACCAGTTACATAAAATGTGTCCTTAATGAGCTCTTACTATGTGCCAGACTTTGTCCTAAACATTGTGTCTGTATTCTTATTTAATCCTTTCAGAACTGTTGCAGGATGTGTGCTGTCATAATCCCCTTTTTGTAGATGAGAATAATGAGGTTTAGTTAAGTAACTTTGGTCAAGTGCAGGTAGTTGTTATCAGTGGGGATGCAGGATCATACACATGAAGTCCCCAATAACCCAGCACTGTTCTGAAAGCCAAGTGTTGCTATGCTGATGAGAGCATGATGGACAGATGTACAGGAGATTTGGGGAAAAGGCGGCCTTCACATTTCACACATATTTTTATTTCCAGTAAGACATATAGGGTGTCTTATAAATAGCCACTAAATATATATGTATATACATTGACTATCAGATTACCCATTTGTGATAAAAATAAAATAGCAAACATCCCAATCCTGCAGTGGATTGTATTCCACCAGGAATTGGTACATCTGTGTATATTTCTAAAAGTAGACTAGAGACTGGGGACTGTTATATAAATATGTATTAAATTTTGTTGGGTTATTGAGGAGGAAATACAGATTTATCTGTATGGAGAAGTGGGATTCAGTGAAAGCTGTATTGAGTAAATGAAGTCTTAGTGTGAATAAATGCGTGAAGAGAAGAGCTTTCCAGGAAGAGGCCTCAAGTGGCAGAGGCGTGAAGTCACAAAGCAGCGTGTGTGCTGTGAAACTGGAAGTTCAGCTGGGCTTCATTGGGGGTATTGAGAGGATATAAGCAGTGAACTTCTGTGAGCTTCTAAAACTTTCCAGCTCTAATAGTAGGGAAGAAATAATCATAAAGATTCAGATTTCATTCTTAATGTGAAATGTTTATTTGAAAACAATAGAGCAATCATAACAAAAAAGATAGTCATATGGCTGGTTTCTCTTGATACATTGAGGCAAAAGTTTTATGCTAATAATTTTTTGGATAATGTTTCATGTCTATATTTTTTATCCTAAATAATTTCTGTGACTATAATAATATGCAATGTGCTGATGATTGTTAATCTCTTATTGGCTGGTTGTGAAATTGTTTTTCTTTGGTGTCTTACTTTCCTTTTGTTTAAAATAAAAAAAATATGACATGCAGGAGGAGAGATTTGTGAAAATGGAAGGTGATGTTTACTGATACAACATGGGAGATTTAGAAAATTTTGATAATCAGAGAAGGAGTCTCTTAAATTCCTAAACCAAGGACACAGCAGAAAGAATAGAAAGGGATCATTGTGAGAGTTGACTTTAAGGATGTGAAATTTAATTTTCTATCCAACTTAGAATGGTACTTTTCTCCATATGTAACCTGTGAACAAAGTTTTTTGTTGTAGTTCTCATACTTCGATTATAGCTGCGTATTGAAGTTTTATCGGTCAGCAAATGTTGATTGAAGAAGCATCATGTGTGAGGTTTAAGGCTAATTTGTAGTATAATAAAGTGATTATTCACAGGTGAAGTCAGTTGTGTGCATTTTAACAAATGATACTAAAAAATCAGTGACTTCGTTGTCAGGAAAGATCACATTTAGTCCCCTTTTGTATTCTTAGTGCCAGAAATCTCTAGATAATGGAGGTACACAATAATGACTTGTTAGGAGAATGGAAAATTAACACATTTCATGGAACCAGGACTAAAATAGTGAAAAGTTTTATGAAGATGGTTGGGGTTTTATTATTTAAATAAGTATTAGTATGTTTCTCAAGCATATATGCTTTTGTTCTCACGAATGTAACTAAAAACATTTTGTCCAAACTTTGTGAAACTGTGAAATACAGACTATAGAATGATGGAGAATAAAAGTAATGAGGAGTTTTATAAAAATGGATAATTTGGCCTGGGGATATAGTTCAGGGGCACAGAGCCTGCCTGGCAACTGCGAGGTCACGAGTTCAATTCTTAGTACAAAAAATTTTTAGAAAAGGATAATTTTCTTATTGAAATAAATGTGTTTCTCAAATGTCAGCCCTTTTGGTTGCAGAGAGACAGCTATATATTTTGTCCCTAGTTTTTGAGACCATAAACATATGGGCAATTGAGTTGTCAAGAAAAATTAAATTGCGCTGGGGATTTAGCTCAGCAGCCCAGGCACCTTCCTGGTAAGTGCATGGTCCTGAGTTCAATCCCTGGTGCAAAAAAAAAAAAAAAAAAAAAGTAAGTACATTTCCCAGTGCCTCAGTTTACTTATTAGCATGGAAGAGAAGGTTAGCTTCTCTTTACAACACTAAAATGGGTTGAGGCTTATGTTGGTTTAAAGTAATTAAACATAAAAAATCTAAAGGATGATTAGGTTTTTCAGAGAAAATGTTATTTATACACAAAATAATCATTTCAGCTTCTAAAGATGGCTAATAAAGAATTTGTCTTAGAGAGTAATCACATATTATCCAGGGATCATATTTTAGCTTGAAGATAAATGCAGGTTTAAATGATTTTAATCCAAGATCCAAACAAAGGGATTTAAATAAATAATAGGTAGTTATTAATAAACAGATATATTGAAAGCCCACTATTTTCTCTACCCTCCTGCAAGTTAATGGCAGATTATTTTGTTGATGGGGCTTAAGACATTCATTAACTTTTTGAGGTTGACAGAACTCAACATATGGGTTAAAATGTATTTCAGTAAAATCTTGATTGAATACCCCAAAGTATGGTGCCCTACAGTCCCTGAAAATAAAAATTAGAATTCAATTAAGTAGCTTTAAAGGGAATTGGTGAGATGAATACACGTTGCAAATTCCCATTTAAACCAGGAATGCGAAGTGCCCTGTGTTCTCACTGGCTAGCTGCAGTTTGTCATTCAGAGCTCGGCTTAAACCTCATCTCCTGGGAGAGATGTTTTCCCTGATCATGCACTATAATCCAGCTGTTCTGTCTCACATCATTCTGTCTTAACTCTCTGCATCACACTGCAATTATTTATTCATTTATTTACTTTTACATTATCTGTTTCTTCCAAGTTCTGCCTGAGCTCATACCTTGTCCGTTCTGCTGACCTGTCTCTCTACACTGACAAAACCAATACTTTGTGAGTTCTTAGTAATGGTTTAATGAAATAATAAGTTATGGATAAAACACAATTTGGGTTAATTGTCTTTAGAATACATATTTTAAGCTTTCACAAAATGAGCTTATTTTCATCAAAGTGAATGCTGTGTGTGGCAAGTAGTGCACATGTGCTCACTTTCCAGAGATGGGAGTGTACACAGGTGACAGACTGAGCTGAACCTGACAAAGATGTTCAACTGGTGATTAATTTTGAAATGAGATGATTTTGTGAACAATACTGTAATAAAGGATACTTATGTATAAATTGTGATTTCATTTAAAGCATCAAAGAACTTCAGTGAAAACATTTGCTTTATTAAAAA
This sequence comes from Dasyprocta punctata, assembly GCA_004363535.1. Classification (NCBI taxonomy): domain Eukaryota; kingdom Metazoa; phylum Chordata; class Mammalia; order Rodentia; family Dasyproctidae; genus Dasyprocta; species Dasyprocta punctata. The sequence continues at coordinate 127,496 of RJWM01000395.1, read as the reverse complement.
TTCTTTTGAGTAGATTAAGGATCATTTTACATAATTCTACTATATGTACTACACTTTACTGTAATTTAAGCTAAACAAAGGGAAATGCCATGTTCAATTGTACTTGGGAATATAAACTTTAGTTTTCCCCCCTGGAATCAGTACTGATGCCTCAATTCATGTCAAAAATGGAAAATATTATTACTGAAAAGAAATAGAAAACTAAGATATGCAGTGTATTGGGACCAAATACCTTATACTTGTAACCTAAAGAGGAGCAGTGAACTTTGACTCATGATTTCAGAGGGATTAGTCCACAGTTGATTGGTTCCAAGGCACAAATGGCATGGTGGAAGAGCCTGGTGGAAGACATTTGCTCAGTCCATGGGAGCCAGGAAGCCAAGAGAGGAGGGGGCTGAAGACAAGAATGTGCACTTCTAATTCATGCCTCCACTGACCCACATCCTCCAACAGGCCCACTTCCTGTAAGTTTACCTGTGAACTCAGTTCATTGATAACCATAGTACTCCTGTGATCATTGTCCTTCCGTCTCTAAACTCATGAATTTTGTGAAATATTTTAGATCTAACTCTAGCACAGAGTCATCAAAATATTTCTTTAAAAATCTACCTAGGAAGGAGTTTTAGTGCATAATTTAGACACATTTCCATCAGTTAGATTTTAAGTAATATCCATGTGATAGAGCTCATATTCAGTCACATAAAAAAGCCATTCTCAGGCCAGCCTGGGCTACAAAGTGAGTTCAAGGCCAGCCTGAACTGCATAGTGAGACCCTGTCTCAAACAATAGGGCCAGGGATTTAGCTCAGTGGTTTAAGCACCTGCCTGGCAGGCATGAGGTTGTCAGTTTGATCCCGGTATCAACAAAACAAAACAAAACAAAACAAACACCATTCTCAACACTACAATTAATAAATGAATTGATTCTGATTCTGATTGTATCTTTCTGTAGCATTTTTAGATGGAAAATCATCAATTAAGGGTGGAGGTTAATTTTTTGGTGACCCTATCCCATGACATTCCATCAGAAAATGATCCCATTTCTTTTTCCTACTCTCACTTCCCATTTCCTAGATCCTTGATGGCATCCTGTACTATGATTCTTTTGTCAGTAATTAAGGCGTAGGCTAAGAAAAGCAACTATATAGCAATTAACATTTAGAGAATGTTTACTGTATATGAAACATAGGACTAAGAATTTTAAGCCTATTGTCTTATTTATTTCTCCTACTAATAATCTGAGATAGATACTATTACAGTATACCCCCGTGAAGTCATTCACAGCCTCAATCATTTGCAGAATTTTCCTTAGAACTTAACTGTGGATATCGACAATGTCCGCTGCAATTTTTGGTGGAGGTGGAGGAGAAAGGTTTGCAATTAGCCAATCCGAGAGCAATTAGTCAGTTCTCCTTGCTGCTGATTGGGTACTCCCCAATCCAACACCTGCATTCCCATCATAGCAGGTTGCTGTTCAGCGTGCAGCTCTCTCAGGTGTTCTGAGATTTGTTCCTTTTCTTTCTTTCTTTTGTTTTCTTTTAAAGAGATTAAAAGAAAGCAAAACAATAAAAACAAAACAAAAGATACAGGATTTCAAAACAAGGTAATAGGAAATTAACAGTGATCACTATATAACATATTGTTGTCTTTGAAATAGTTGCTTGGATTCAAGATACAGGCATGCAAAACTTATCAACAATATGAGCACTCACAGTTTCTTTCCATGAATGAATAGAATTAGTAATGCAATTATCTTAGCTATCTTGTGTACATATTATGTATTCCCTTCTTTTTTCTTTTTCCCCATCCCAGTTGTTCTTTCCTTTTGAGCAGTTTCTTTCCCTTTTACAATATCTATTGTACCTTTTGGATCTCATTTACTTTATAAATTTCTTACACAAGTGAGACAATATTATATTTAAACATGTGAGTCTCATTTATTCCACTTATGAGTGTAGTTTCTAGTTGCATCCGTTTATTATATTCAAATTTATCTTTCTTTATGGCCGAGTAGTACTCCATTGTGTAAAAATACCACATCTTTTTTATCCATTCCTCAGTTGATGGACATTAGGGTTGTTTCAAAGATATAACTATAACACAGCATGATTTGTAATAGTTTTGTTCTTCTTAAAGCCCTAAAATCCCTAAGATGCCAGTAAAATGCCCTGCACTTCAAAAGTCTTTATTAACAGCATTTTATTAAATTGCATAATTGTGGGAGACATAGCATGTTTATGGTTTAAACTATAAAAATAGGCATTTATAAGCATTTTTCTGGCCATATCTGAAATTGATTTTTTATAATTTGCACGTGATCTAGGAATGTAACCTCTGTAAATTTTGAGGATCCACTGTCTTATGTTCATTGTACCATTAAATAAATGTACAGAAGTTAGTTTACTGAAGATCCATCTTTTTTTAGAGCTTGTGTGTTTAATGGCCATTGCTTTACATACAATAATGAATGCATCCGTAGGAGGAGTGAGGGAAACAGTTACAGAAAATAATTCTTAGAGGATAATGTAAAGTAGGCTTATATACTAAGGAGCCCTAACTAAGGATAAATTAGGGTTCATTAGCAAACTTAGTTTTTCTCATAAGTCAAAGTTGCTTCATCTGTGTTTGCACTTGGGACCAGTGGCTACTAGATCATTCTCTTCCAATGAAGAAGCAAATGAATTTTATAATTACTGATGTGTTGAGTCCAAAGTGACAAACTGCCATTTCTACTTATATTCCAGCGGTCAACACAAGTCATGTGAACAAGTCCAAACTCCATGGAGCAGGGACGTGTACTCCACCCACAAAGGGCGAACTGAGAGTGGCAGTAGGCACTGTATTATAAATGGTGGAACCTTCTGTGGGCTTCTTATGTTACTCAGCTAAATTAATCTTAAAGTAGAGCCACTGATTTGCTGATTCTTTTTAAAAGCTTCTATTCGAACATATTACCATAAAAATTTGGTTGCTTCTAATTCTCATGAACTCACGTAATCAGAATAGTCATCCTTCAGCTGAACTTGGGTGATTGGAAACAAGATTTGAGCCAAATTAGCAGGCAGAGATGGCAATGGTGGAAACTGTCTTTGTATCTTCCTCCCATCCCCCGATCCTGCTGAGAGCTCCTTTCCTGAGAATGTTACCAGGAACTGGGCCCACAGGAAGAAAGACATGTAGGAGGAGTTGGAACATTTTCTTTCCTATATGACTATGAAAATACACATTTATGGCTTTCATGCACTTAGAGATCTAAATTAGGGGATACAGCTTTTAAAGCAAATTGCTGAAGAAATGTGAGGCATTGTGATAACTTGTAAGCACTTCCTGATTTCACATGATTAAAATCTTGCTTTTCCCAGTGGTGGAGCTATCACAACTTTAAACTTATTAGCAATCATTTTTCTTTTGTAAAGCAACACAAGTTAGAGAAGTGTGCTATGCCAGACAACCACTGTTGATGTACGTCCTTTGATGTGTGGCCCGTGGAGAAGGCCATTGTCACCAGGTTGGCTGAGAGGCGACAGGCAGCGTGGAGCACCACAGAGGCATTATTTGCCATAATTGCAAACCATGGGGTAAAATCTCCTGTGATTTGTTCTGACTTAAAACCTCAGGAAAATGCAAAAATACATTGTTTTCAAAGGAAACTGGCTTCTAAGAGGCCCTCTGGTATTTTTTTTTTTTCTTGTGCTTTCAAATACATGGAAACCTCGCATACTTATCTTTTCAGAGGTTACTGGCAGATGAAATATTTCTCTAATTGCATGTCAGATCTTCTATTAATATGTCTTACAATAGTCCTTGGGTAGAATCTTATTTATGCGAATGCGTTTTGTAAATATTAACTGCTGTGGTTTTGATGTTTGATATTCTCCAAAATTCATATGTTGAAACTTAAAGTATTAAGAGATGGAGTCTTTCAGAGCTGATTAGATCATAGGATTTCCACCCTTGCTAATGGAATGGATGCCTTTGTAAAAGGGACCTCAAGGAGTTTGGCTCTGTGCCATGTGAGGATATATATAAGACATCATTTGGAGGATTGGGCTCTCATCAGACACAGAGTCCGTTCCTCCCTTGCTCTTGGATGTTCCAGCCTCCAGAACTAAGTGATACATTTATGGTGTTTATAAATTACTCAGTCTAAGGTGGTCTGTAATAGTGGCTCAAATGGACTAAGTCACTTAAGACACTAATTTACATGAGAAAGTCTCAATATTGGAGAATATAAAACACTAATGATTTCAAATTCTTGGTCTAATTTAATTTGATGTGAATTTTGCAGAAGGAAAAGCAGTCTCTTTGGATCTGGGAATGTGGGAATAATCAACTCTCTTTCTTTGGATTTAACATGTCAGTGAGATATAAATTTCATATGCATGTACACATTCTATGACATAACTGTAATATGTTCTCAATTATTTTTAGTAATTTTCTTTCTAAGAAAATTCACTGAAACATGGATTTGTAGAACTATCTGTCTTATATGATGTTTGTCTCATGGCTACAACTGTAGATTTTCATGTCCTTTGAAAACTGATGTTGAGCAGGGGATTTAACTCAGTGGCGCTAGGTTGTGAGTTTGATCCCCAGTACCAAAAAACAAAAAACAAACAAACAAACAAAAAAACCCTGATGTTGTAAGATATGTGGGGAACTTTATTGTTTTCAGAAATCTTCCAAAGGACACAAATAAATTATATTACTTTTAAAAAATTAGAATGAAATTTATTCCAACTTTTAATTATCGTATAGGCCACTGTGCCCTTTTATAAATCTAAAATATGTAACAGGATTTTAGTGATACTAGTTTTCTTCTATCTTGAAATAATTTAATATTTTATAATCCCAGGAATTCTGTTTTTATTCATCATTAACTTACAACTCTATAAAAATTCAAAAAGAAAAAAATACATTTCATAATTCTTAAATGAATCATAAGAAGAGTAATAAAAGGCAGTAGCACACTATACTTTGGTAACATTTCCGATATTTATTATGCAAGAAATCTGAAAACTTGCATCTTTCAGGTTGTAATGTTCTTGGAGAGTTTTCTCAAATCAAGAATACATAGAAAACATTTTAAGGACAAAAATAAATATGACATTGTCATCTCATTAGTCATTCAGCTGGAAAAATTTCGTTATGCCACACATTACTAGGTAAACTTGACCTAGCCTTTTTGATAAAAGAATGTCACTTGGAATATTTGCATACCAAAATTCATTTAATATAGGTTGTTTTAGTTGGTTAAATTCTTATTACAAAGTATAATAATTTTTCACTCTCAGTTTCTGTGAATCATTCATAAAACTTCAAAATTTACATAAAAGTATTTACATTCAAAAATAGGACCCACATAATAAATAGTGATGATTATATTTTCTGGTATGCCAACCTTAAAATATTCATGCAATTTGACCTAACATTGTACTCCTAGGAGTTTGTCCTAAGAAAATCTTGTAATCAGTTTAAAAGAAATCCATTGCAGCCTAAAGTGGAAACAAGGTAAATGCACATCTAAAATGCGTCAATAAACTGTGATATCAGTAGGATGCCACAAATTACCAACTCTAACAATGAAGAACATGCAAATTAAAAAAAATATATACTATTGACTGAAGCAATAGCATATTAAAGGATATCTTAAAGTAAGTGCTATTTTTTATAATTATTTTTGATATATGCCAATTAAAAAGAAAATCATACTGTCTTTTGATATAAGGAAGAAAGCAAATTATTAAAATTAGCTGGGTTTAAGCTGTCCTACTTTGGTCATGTATTGTTAATATCATTTCTTGTTTGGGAAGATTTTCGTGACTGTCACAGAGTAAGGTGTATGGCTGTGGAACACTAAGAAGTCATTTTGCTCAAGCAGGTTATTTCTCTTGTCCAATTCTGTTTCCTTAGCTGTCTCTGTCCCACTAAGATGCTGACCGACATGATTTGCATTACTTCCTTTCCTTAAGATTATTCTGGTTAGGCAGGAAACTGAACTTTCAAAGAAAGTCAAGAGATTTGTCCTAAATTTGAGGAGCAAGAAATTTCCATTTGATGATTAGTTATGTATTATGCCTTACTTTCCCCTTTCAAATTAGGCCATAAGCTTCCTGAAAGCAGACACGGCTTCTAAGTTCATATAGGACTTTGATAAATACATAAAATTATTTCTTAGATTGAATGTGTTTAAATGCTCATGTGAGAACAAACTCCATGTAATAATACTAATCTATGTATATAATACATATAATATATATATATATATATATATATATATATATATATATGTAATCTTGAAACAAGGAAAGTGATAAAAGAAAACAGATTTCCTGAGTACCTGCAGTGTGCCATTCATGGAAATAAAATTCATAATAATTTCATTAAAATCTTTAAAGTACATATTATATACCCATTTTAATATAGGTTAGAAAATGTTGTATGTTCATGGTCACAGTGCTTGCTATTTTCTGGGTCAGAATTCCAGCTCTGCTCTACTGGGGAGCAGAAGAGTGTTTTGTATGCTGCTCCACACTGCAGAAACGCAAGGAGACTGAGAAGCATTGTACCAGCTATTCTCTTAGATTGGGAATACTTACACAGTTATCTATAAAGTTGATTGTCACCTTCTACAAATGACAAAACCTTAAAATGTGTTATTAATTATTTGTCTAATCCAACATTCTACAGCAGGCTCTGAGTGGAGAAAGGTTAGCATCGATAAGGTTTTCACTCCCAGATTTGGGTCCCATAAAGTCAAGTATATACACATAAAAAACATACACAAGAATGACATCTTTATGGTGAACCACCTTGCTGTTACTTGAAGCTGTTAGGCTAGAAAGTGCAACTCTACTGGCATATGTTACTTTGTGGTAAAGTTTAAATAAGTGAGAATTATGGAGGTGGTATAACAAGGTCACTATGAAAAGTGGGTCTGGACCTTTTCTTTCTTTCTTCCTTCTTTCCTTTCTTTATTTCTTTCAGTTTTTTTTCTTTGTGTTTTTATTAGGAAAAGGCATAGCAGGTAATGGATTTCTGTTAGCAAATACAGTCGGCACAGTACATAAACCAAGCACAAGATTACAAAGACCCTGACTTTACAAGAGGACTTGGGGAATGTATTGCTGAAACTTCACTTATAAGGAAAGGGAAAACTACAGATGCCAATGAAATCAGCTAAAGACTGAAAAATACCATTCTAGAGTTGGTATGTGGGATTTTTTTTCTTAGCCTTATGAAATCTTTTTTCCTTTCTCCCATGGGGCTTAGTAATACTTCCCAACTTGCATTTGCAAAATACGGAGTTCGTGGGGTGCAGACTGTCTGTGCATTGCATACTTTTAAAAACTACAAAGTTGAAAGGAATAAAGAGGACACACTGACAGAAGAGTAGAGCGAGTAAGTGCACTGCATATTTTGAAGAGGTGCCAGACAGTCCCCTTGCCCCACATTAATAACCAGCTAGTGTATTTCTGCAAAACTGTTTTTTTGCATTTGCTTCCCATTGGTTTGTTTTGGTTTTTACTTTCAATTTTGCCATATTTGGGTTTTGACAGACAAGTGCAGTACAACTCTTTGCTTTTATAATGATTTGTTTGATATTTGCACTGTAAAGCATAATTTGATCTTGTAATAAGACAATAAATAGGGAAATGGAGAGCCAAAGGTATAAAGAAGAAGAATTTATTTTTAGTTGTTCTCGGAATTTTGTTAATATTCCCATTAAAATAGATCGTAACAGCAGTTTTCAAAGTATTGATCTATATTCTAGAGGGATATATTAAATTATTTTTACAGCACACTTTTACACTTATTTATATTTGAAACATACCTAGTTCATGAAATCTTTGATACTTGTTTGAAAAAGTAATCTGTAATGTAATAGGAAAAAAATTGAATTAGAAAATCTGTTCAAATATAAAGATGCCAAGTTTTAAGCATACAGATAAACAGTGTCTATGATTAACATTCAAATTTACCTCCCACTTCGAGAAAGCTGGAGCTCCTGCTCAAGAATGCCAGTATACTATAACTATATTGTATAATATTGAAAAGGAAAATATATATATTAGTTCTTTAGGGGAGAGCTGCACTTCTTTGGCACTGAATTCCAAAATGTGTCATGTGAGTTATGTTCTAGGTATAAGTTGATATATATAAAATGTCCTAATTTATATTTGTATATACAATTGTCAATTACATATCTATATAAATATATATATATATATATATATAACCTTTAAGATTAGAAGCAGAAATTTAAAATGACTTTTACTAAAATTATTTGTGTCAGGAATTTAAAATGACTTTTAGTAACATTATTTTTGTGATGGGCAAAACTAATAATAATTCAAATTCATATTCTTATAATAGCTGTGATTGCCAATACAATTTTAGGTATGAGGAGGAAAGCATAGCTTAAACAACAGTTTCTCTAAAGGTCACTTCTCGTCCTTGAGAAAGTGGTAGAATATCCAAGATTTTATTTTCTGATGATGAACTGTGAGGTTGGCATAACAATTACTTTCTCCTGAATATACTTTACCAGTTTTTAGTCACAGCGTTCAGCTCGTTGATTAGAGTTACCCAGGGATCTGGTGGAATGTCCCAGACTGGTGTAGTGTTCAATGTAGACCAGATAATTTAGGTTACGTGCCAAAAAAAAATGATGAAATTAAAATGGAACTCTTACTTATTTGGACATACAGATAATTGGGTCATATATTTTTTACCCAAGTGAGTTGCGATCCAGAATCCAGTTGAAATATTTTACAGGTGCCATGAAACAAAAGCAAACTCTTACCTCCTTCCAAATATCTTGGTGGGACCCCCAAGATGAGACAGGGGAAATGGTGGATGTCATATTCCTTGAAGTCAAAGAATGAATGCTAAGGAACAATGTGGAGGTTAAGTGTGGGAAAATCTATCGGGAAAATGGAATGGGGACTAGGAATAGCTACTGAGAGACAGGAGGGGTCCTGAATGGGTTGCCCAACTCGTATATATTTTATTTGTTTGTTTGCTATTTTATATGAAAGCTGGCCATTAAGAAAATAGAAATCATATCATGAGCGTTTTTTTAAGAATGCCTATTTGCTGTAATACTAAGGTTTGCTTTTTATTATTTGTCTTAATAAAATATTCTCTCTATTGTGGTACTGCCCTCTTCAAAGTTAATATAGTGATGACACTTGGTAAAATGGATGTGGTGACTAGAAATCATCGCAATCTCAAGTAAGTTCCCAATTTAAGAACATTCAAACTGCGAACTATTACAGATACCAGCAGAGCTCGAATTACCAGCACTTGTAGCTGTGAACGAGTCCTGGAAGGAGCTCATGTGTCTGCCAGACATTGTCACAGTCATTCTGCTGCTGCACAAGGTGATAGGGCACAGTAGTGCAGTGGTCAGAGCCAGGGTGTCCAGGAGCAAGAGCAAAAGCAGCGATAGTGTGGAGGGGACGGCTAGGAAGAACAGAGCAACACACATTGTGTCTTCGTTTCAGTGGTGGATAAGATTCACTTCATCAGACTTACAAACAAATCCAGTTTATGAACCTTCTTCTGGAACAGAACTCCTTTGTAAGTCAGAGACTTACAGTACGTGGAAAGCGACTTGAAACTGAACACTCCGAAGGCACCTGTACTAAAACGGAGGACATGGGTGTTTAAGGATGGAGGACTGTTGGCTTTGTACAGGACCCACATAGCTGTATACACATGTGCTTCTGTCCCGCGGTGACTTAGAGGCCTGTGGTCTGGTCTGGAGTAAGTACCAGGGAGAAGACTGTGAGAAATTCAGTGCCACGTAGCAGCTGGGATGGAGCTGTGAAGAGAACAGACTTGGGCCAGACTTTCTGGGTTCAATTCCAGCTTTCCTTTTTGCTTGCATATCTTTGGGCAGGGTTTTTACTCTTGAGTTTCCTCATCTATAGGAAGATGTATGTAACTGTAGCTATTACCTTAGAGAGTTGGTGTGCAGATTAACTAGTATATGGAAGCAACTGTAAATTTTCTAATCCAGCATAAGCAATGAATAACTTTTAGCTATTATTATTATTTCTGGAATTAATAATAGTAGTTCTAGAAATGAAGCCAAAGAAAGTGCCTTATTTTAAAAGGAAAGGGTCATACTACTGAGTTAATTTGACTTGAGGTACATTCACAATGGATAAGGAAAGCGCACATCGTTTAATTCATGCTGTACAACTGGAGGAAGCATACAGAGTTGGAATACAGGAGTAGATGACAAAAGTTGAGAATCCAGGGGGAAAAAACAGATGAAATTGTCTTACAGAACCAAGATCAGGAACCTCAGAAAGGAGAATATTGCTATAAAGTTATTTTATGGATAGGATTCAAGCATGGGAACTTCAGAAGGAGCACAGGATGTGACAGCATAAGGCTGTAGTGAAGCATCATAACTTAGGCTAATGATATGAGTGGATTCAAAGACACCAATTGTCAGAATGGACAGCCATTCTTGAGTCATCTAATATCTATGGGGGTTTGACCTTCTCTCTGCCTCGTTCTGACTGTAGCCTGAAAACACAACCTGCAGTGCATAGAACCTCTTTTCTTCTCCGTGGGAGCTCTGTACTGATGACCTAGTGTTTCTCCTTTCATTTGTATATGTCATCTGATTTCTATCAGTGGAACAAAGAGAATAGTAGGGGGAAAAAGTCAGGCTTGATTCAAAGACACTTCTAGTGCAGTCCAAGGAGTATTTTCTCCCTAAGAGTTCCAAGCTTTTATGCTTTACGATTTCACCTTTCCAGAATAAAGGCAGCAACATTCTACAGTGAAATCACTTCTTAATTTTAAAAACAAGGTTAACAATTCAGGAGTTGTAAAACACTCCTTTCATGTCATTTCCTCCAATCAGCACTTGATGTGCTTGTAGCTGATTTTTCTCCTGCTTATTAAGAGCAGCTGTGTTTAAGCAGCTGGAGGACAACTTGGCCAGTAAATGCAGGCTGTACAGATATCTAATACCATTTGGAGCTTTATCAGGCTTTACAACTTCTAGTTAGTTAAACCACAGAATACTCGAGCACATTAGGTAATTATTACTCCCCCCCCCACCATTTCACAGATAAGGAAACTGAGCGTAAGAAAGATCTGTTTTCTACTAAATTCTAATAGTTAAATGAAGGCCTAAGTAAGCTGAAGATTAGATTTAAAAAAAAAACTTGCTGTAGTTGTCATTGTGGCAGTGAGAAATGTAATAATATATCTGCCTATATTATCCAGAGAGTAATAATGTAACTTTTCACAAGCTATCTTTTCTGGATTACAAATAATCAATTTGCATCATGCTGGATTCTTTATTGACTTGGACGATCATCCCCTCACCCCTAATACTGCTCATTTCTTTAGGGTTTTATCTTAAGTCTCATAATATTTCATATTTTCATCGATAACTTGATGAAATTGGTGTCTATTAATATTTCTAGAAGTATAAAATGAAGCATAGATGCACATACCTTAAATTGGTTACAGAATTGTGTACTAAATTAAAGATTTGGCCATTTCTATCACTTCATAGAGATCTGGTTAAAAAATAAACATAAAACACAAGACCATATTAAATGAATAAACTGAATCTCAGCATAATTTCTGTCTGTAATTCTTGCTTTTCACTGAGTTATAGAGGAAGTATGAAAATAATAAGATAAACAGCATTTGTATGAAAATGAAAGTTGAGTAAATTCATTGTGTGAAATTGAGGTGATTCTGTGAGTTTAGTTGGTTGACACTGTTAAGTGGCACTGCCTAGCAAGAATTTCTCGTTATGTTTTTGTGGGAGCCAATAGACTTTCCAATAGGACAAACTGCTTTTTCTGCTTGTGTAGGCTATACACCAGCTCCTTCTCTTTCCCAGAAGTTTGGCTGCTTATCAAGAAGTCTTCAGCAGTACTGGTAGCAATGGAGGTTGGGAGGTACTGGTACTGTGAGACTTCTAGATATGCTGCCTACTGTGTATTTTAGTAGAATTTCTACCTGAAAAATCTGAATCTTTGTGAGACAATTCTGGAAACACCTGAATTATTGACCTAGAATACCACTAGTTCAACATGTGAACATCTTTCACAATTGAGTTTTATGCCTAAACCAGCTCATAATTTAAAAAATGTATCCATCAAAAGACTAATGTTAAACAAATTCATGTTAATTATTATAATAAATAATATGATACCAAATATTTACAATCAAAGAAAGATATATGACTAGGAATTATTAGGATTTCAATATGTGAAATACAGCCAAAGTTTTAGTGTAAAATTTATATGGAAACATTAGAAATATATTAGTGATTTTATAAAATAATATGAGTAGTACACATAAGTCTGAATTATTGTTCATAGTAACTGTATATAAACATACCTCTTGAAGAAACTAATAATGTAGGAAATCGTAAGTGCAATAGCCAATGCAAGAATTTGAGGAAGGAATGGAATTGATTAGCCAAGGATTCCCTTTAGAAATTCTTTCTAAAGTAGGACAGAAATGGAAGGTAAGCTGTGCAGATGGAAGAAAAAGAGTGAGTGATAGAGGTCAAAAACCAGATTTTATGTTCTTCCTCCATTTACTTTTAATCATATAAGAAAAGTGTGCATGTGTGTGTGTGCTTAAGAATACACACTGTCCGTGTGTGTTGTACTTGTGTGCATGAGTTGGTGTCTGCTGTATTTTTTAAGAGAAAACATGCCTTGGATTAAAAATTTGAAAAGACAAAATGTGTTTAGTTACTTTTAGTGCTCTATGCTATCTAATCTTATGACCATACCTTAAAAGGGATATCACTATCATCATTTTGCATGAATATATAGAGTTACAGAAGTTAAGGAGTGGCCATGGTTGAACCTGTATCTCAAACTCCCAAATGCCTACTCAGACATCTTATTGTTAGTTAAGCTTTGAAAATAGTGTGTTTATAGGACTTATTGCTAGAGTCTGCTATTTCCTTAAGTGAAAAGTATTCTAATTTTTATTTTTCCATTAGTTCTGTGGGATATGTGACAGAGAAAACATTTTTATGGTTAACATTTTACAACATTTTAGAACACATTGTGTAATATTTCTGGATGAATAAGTGTTTTTCCCTACTCACTGAATTTGATCAGTGCATAGAATGAAATTTAATTCCATTTTAGGCATTTTAGCATCTTCATCAATAATGAGATTTATTTTGCCTAAACATTTTATTCAATATTTCATTTGTATGTTTGCCTTGTAAACATAACTATGTATCCTGAAAAGCACCTTTACACTTTCCCATGATTATGAAAAATCTTTCCTTAAAACTGTCCTTTTTGAAACTAACACCTTAGAATTTATTATTTGTACTTCCCTGGAGTACTAGACCACAGGAGATTGCTATCTGAAATATACTCATTTGAATTCTCCACTGAATTATTCCTTTAGTGTACTGAGTCTGTGAGGATACTGTGAGCTGTAAGAAATGGAAATTTTCACATAATTGGGCTAAGCAATAAGGGGATTTCTTATCTCTAGAATTTTCCAGTGTTCAAGAATTGAGTATTGACTGAACCATATCATGAAATTCTCTGAACCTCACTACCCTGTAATCTTTGGTGTATGTTTTCTCCATTGTGTTGGCAAGTTGACTGAGAGCGTGCCTGGGCCTCTGTGTGCTTACGCCCAGTGTGGAGCAGAGAACCCACTCCCCAGCCATGCAGTGTCAGCCTCTCTTTAATCAGACTGGCCCAGATTAATAGCTGTGCTGTGTTAATGCCACACTGATTAACCTGGAGCACGTAAGAGCCATCTCCTGTGGGCAGAGATAGGGAAAATGCAGAAACAAATACTGGGTTAAAAAGAGGAGAACAATTATTAGATTTTGCCCCTAAACTCTTTAAGTATATATTTTGTAATCCAGTTCTCAACTCTAGTTATCATGTAATATCTTTAAACTATCAGAGAGACTTTTTTTATTTTATTTCAAAGATAGTGAAATCCAACAAAAGATAACAGAACAATCAAAACAAAGCAGTAGACCTGGCATAGAACTTCAGACAGAGATGCTATGAAAACAATAGCTACTATATTGTATCTTGTTACTTTCAGAATAGTTGACCATTCCATCAGGCATAGCAAAAACAAACCAAAAACAAAGCACAATAAAACCAATAAACACAGGGTGTGAAATGAAGGAAAAAAAAAAAAGGAAACGAAAATTAAACAAAATTAAGCAAAGCAATGACAACAATATTGGGGCTCGAAGACAACATAGGTGGGATTGTCCTCTGTCTTGTCTTCAAGAGAGACTTATTTTTGAAAGTCACATAAAGGCATTAGAAACAAAAGGGACCAAAAGAGAGATTTATTGCTTATTTCTGTAAGCAACCAATTTTATACCACAATGACAAAATGGCCTTGTTTTAGTTTAATGTGAGGGAAGAAATTAACTATAAAATGAAAAATTTAAAAAAAGACTAGATTCAGGCTTAGTTCATGAATATCAGGGCTAACTTTAAAAACTGAAAATCTATATTTTATAGTCAGTATATATTTTAAATATATTTAATGTATATTTTATAGTCAGTAAATACTATCTAAACATGAATACATGGAACCCTTGCATTTAAAATTTATTTTCACTCCAGCAACAACTTCAGACATGCCAAATATACTGTACCCATCGCTAGAAAAATGATTTTATAAGTCAATGAAAAATTTTAAAGCAGAAATTATACAAACCTTCTTTATTGTTAGTCTCCCCAGAAAGTATAAGTTTATAGTGTTTGGGACCATTTCCATGATATGGAAAATGGGGTCACTGACCAACTAAATAGAATTTCAGTGATTGAATCACATAAACTGTCTTCTCCAAAGACATATTTTGAACTTTTTTTCTGTACCATGAAGGAATTTATCTTTTTCTGGTTATATATTTTTGTTAAAAATGCTTATTAATTTATATATCATCACAATCAATACTTACATCTAGTCATAAAAACAAATTCTAACATAGTTACAATTTGTTAAATTGGAATGATTCATTCTGTTTTATGTTTTATTTCAAAATTAAAAGAAAAACTGCTTGTGAGGTGTTTTGCTCTTTCTGGGATAAAGGAAGCTGAGCAGCCTTTAGACTCTTCCTTGTGGTACAAGAGTCAAATCCCCAGAACAGCAGTCGGCTGATGACTTTTGTCTATATAGACAGCATGAGGCCCATAAAATCCACATGGGATTTTAAAAGTTTTCACTTTAATAATCTTGCTTGTGTCATAACTCAGCCAGGCTGGAACATAATCCAAGCTCTTAGGGCCCCAGTTGTTCTGACTGATGAAGAAAAGAACAAAGTGGGAGTCTGTGGAAATGAGTGTAGATCTGGGTCTCTTTGGGGAGAACTCATATAAAAGAAGCCAGGAAAGTTCAAAACCAATATCCAGTTATTTGGAACATGACAGCAAGCCAAAGGAATAAAAAAAGTTTTAGACAATGTAACAATTTATAGCAGCATTTCAGCTATTCATGGAAATTCAGTACATACCATCATGATCCTTTTTTTATTTTTTTAAGTGAGGTGGCTTTTGTTATTTAAACAAAAAATGTAACAAAACTAGGATAGTGTCAAGTAGTTAGTTTCACAGAATATTCTTAGACCAAGCCTCCTGGTCCAGTAAAGGAGAGGCAGTGGAGTTTGAAGCCCAGGGATTCTCTGGGAGAAGTGCATGACAATGTTGCAGCTTCTTGGAAGGGACAGCGTGACTCTTGACTGTCCCACAGATGGTATAGACACTAGATCTCACAAGGCCATACTGTCTTACACTGTACCTACCTGTGTTTTGCTTGTGGTGGTTTCCAGTCATGGTTCGGTCAAGTTCAGAAAATGGAGGAGATTTAGTTTCTAGATGGAGTATTACTGCTAGAGCCTGCCAACAGTGAGCGATTGATAGAGTCTGTTTGAAGATTTGGCATGTCTGTGATTGTGCGCAAGCGTTTGTCTCTGTTGAATCAGATCTCATTCAAACTTTAGTAACTGCAGTTTACTTTCTCATTCTGTTACAGACACTTGCTTGGCACAGATTCTGTAAGGAAAGTGCATGGCAGATCATTGTATGTGTTGGATGTCTGGAGAGATACTTATTAAATGGTTTTAGGGTATATATATAATTTTTTTTTTGTGGTGCCAGGGATCAAATTCATGACCTCGCTCTTGCCGGGCAGGTGCTGTGCCACTAAGCTATATCCCAGGCCCTAGGATAAGATTTTTACTTTCTAACTATAATTTTATTTATTCATGTTTTAAAGGGCTTATGAATCCTGCATAAAACTGTAACAGTTTCATGTAAAGCTCTTGCAAAACCAAACACATGTGTATATGTAATATATATGTACATATGTTTAAGAAAATGTAAAATTGACAGATGATACCAGCTTCTTTTACTCCCTTAAGACTACCTCAGGCAGGATTGATAATTTAAAAAGTCTCTGATCTGGATTCTGTGGGTTCTATTGTTAAAAATAATCATTTATCATAAATCCACCCAGAGATTTGCTTACTAGTGTCATTATTTAGTTCTTAGCTGGGCTTAGGGAATGATTTAAATTATATACAACTAACAAAGGGCAAGCATATTATCACTGACTACTAGGCAGTAACTGTTATAATACCAGAAAACTCATCAAAATGAAGAGTATATATGCATATATGTGTTCTTGCTTTTAAAAGAGACTAGTTATAAAATTCACTTCTTCAGGGCCTGCATTCTTTTGCTAATTCAGATCATTTATTTTTTTCCTGAAACGCAGAAATGTTTGCTCATTATTTTTGGAGTTTTGACAGTTGTTGTTTATTTTGCTTAGGTGCAAAAAACATAACTCTCCTAGAAAAGTGCATGATGAGTCCATCAGTTTCAGTAACAGCACATTTATATTGAACACAAAACTTCTTGAAGACACTGGGTTAAAGACAAAGCTGGCATTGTGGCTGGGGCGGTAGCTCAGTGGTAGAACACTTGCCTACCATGTGGAGGACCCAGAATTCAATCCCCCATACCATAATAAAGATTTGGTATTGTATCCACTCTTCACACTGTTCTAGGTTCACAAAGTGGACTCACTTTCCTACTCTCTCCTTGCCTTCCTCTTTCCCTCTTTCCCTTCTTTCTTTGCTTCCTTCTTTCTTTCTGTGCCATTTGTTTATGTTTGTTACCCTGCCTGTTGCTGCCACAATCTTTTAACTACAGATTAGAAATTCTATGAAGATTCATATTATTTTTAGAAAGCACTATATTTTTATCCATAGTCAGAAAGGGGAATAGATAGAGCCTTCGGTCATTCATAAGTCTGGCTGCCTAGGGGTGCTGGAATTCTGGTCTCAGGCACTGTCAGTCTCGCCTTCTCCCTCCTGCTGGCTTTCATTTTCACTGTTGACTATTTCACAGGATTCTCTTTCTTTTTGATTGATTGGTGACTCATATTTTTTACAAAGTAAACCATTCAGACTGAGTCATCCGTTATGTAAGTGAAAAGAATTTTAATGAAAACTATGGATAATCTAAAAATCACTTTACATGATTTATGGATATGTAGGTAAACCTTTTATGTGAGAAGGTGAAGAGGTGAGTTGTGCATGTATAATCTAAAAAATTGGAAGGAAAATCAAACCTTTGTTAAAAATCACTTATAATTCAACGTAACACACACACTCAGCCACACACACACACACACAAAGGAGTGGTAGATTCAGAGTTAAGAACACTGCTACCCAACTAGTGAATCTTCAGTGTAGTATCCATAATGCCTGCTACAGGACATGGCACAGTTAAGTACTTACTAAATGTTTGTCAAATGAATAAGGAAAGGAAACTAGTTTGACACAATGTAACATTGTTGAACGTTTGTCCTTAATTTGGAATTTTAAATGTTGACTCAAGCTTTTGACTCTGACTTTCTGTCCTTTTACAGCCTACTGAAGTGTTAGAAATGTCATATGTCCCTCTGTAGTTCTTCAAGCCCTGTTATGGAATGAACTTGTGTCACCATTGATTTGTGAGCCTGGACTGGCAGGAAGCTTTATAGACCTAAGACTTGAAATAGTAGATGCTAAAAACCAACATATTTAACTTATTTTACCAGTTACACATGTCACATGAATTTTCCCAGCGATGATGAACTAATACCTAAAATGTTCCTAATATTGTTAAAATGTGTATTATCAGTTAAATACTAATATAAGCCCATTCTCAAAATTTTGTAAATGTTACTTCTACTTGATTGGTAAATCTACAACCATCATGATGCAGTTTTTCTTCTTTGGCTAAATTAGTACAGGTATCACAGGCATTCTGGGAAAAGTTCTATTTTACCCTTGAATAATAATTCATTATATGTATATCATGTATTTGCCTTATAAAAGCAAAGAACTATATGCTCTAGGGAACAGAAAGAGTCTAAGCATAATCTTTCTCTCTCACCAAAGCCGTGCCCTTGTGCAGAATGGGTTAATGGTTGTAACAGAGAGTTTGATATTTACTAATCACGTGTATCTTTGGAACAGTCACTTCAGCTACTAGTTTTATTTTTTTATTTTTAGTTTTTAAATTGTTAAGAGAATAATGTCCATGTTACAGAATTGTTTATATTACATTTTTAAAGAAAATTTAACAAACTATAAAATACCATATAAAGTTATTAAATGTACCAGATATCCTTAAAAAAGACATACCATATGCTTTATAAGGTATATAAAATGCTTTATTGTTTATTGTACAAAGTACCAGAGAGATGTAAAGTAATAGCAAATATTATATTATGTTATATTATATAAATATATAAAAGCCAGGCACTTCTCGTTTCATTAAACCGCGGTTACCATCCCACTAACTCTGTGACATTGTAACTCTTATGATCTGCTTTCTGCAGATAGTGCCGAGGTTAAAGCAACAAACCTGGCCAAGATATGCCAGTGGGAGGAGGGGAATTGGAGCCCAGGCTGTCTCGTTCCCCAGCTGTGTTCATGGTCATGTTATTTTGGAAAGCGAGAGTTTACCTCTGGGTCTAATCTGGAAGAATGGCACTTTAAAATCCAGTCTAGGGAGGTATAGAGAATTCAAACAAGTGAAAATAGAATTCTGGCAAGAGCCTTCCCAACTCAGGGCATCCGCAAGGGACGCTTTAGGGCTGGGGAAGCATGGCCCAGGCTTTGAAATGATGTGTGTTCAGTTGTGTGACGGAAATGAAGAGGCGATGAATTATAGGTTCTGATAGTTGGGTCACATCAGATTGTGGAGTCTTAAATGCCAGTGAATGGAGTTTGAGTTTGATTTAGAGGGCAACTGGGTCCCATAACCAGTGCTGGAAGTCGCATACACTGACAGAACCAAATTCAAAGCCAGACTTAGGGCCTAACCTGAGGCCAGAAACAGGGACATGAGGGGAAGCCTATCCAGCTGAAGGCTGGCTGAGAGAAGGCACAGCCGGGGTCAGGTATCCAGGAAATCCCTCAACAAGAATAATTGCAAGAACCTGAATTCAAGATAGGCCTTATATTCCGAAATGCCAAGGTGCCTGGCAAAGGAAACTTCCCAGCCTACACAGCTGATTTGTGGAGTTGGAAGAAGCACTTCCTGTTCTCAGTGATGAGTGGGGTAGGGGGGGCGTTCCCTCAGGGTTTGCAAATCAGAGGGAGTGAAAAGGAGGAAGCATGATGGAAATGTGTTGGTAAAACATCAGTGGGACTCAAGGACACACAATAAAAGAAAGTGGAGAAAAGCCACTTAGCGAGAAATTCAGCAATATTTTGACCAAATGAATTATTTTATTGTGGAAGAAAAAGAAGAGATAGTGACTCTGGTCTTTTGTGTGTCTGTTTGCTTGTTTTTGAGGCAGTGTCTCGCTCTGTAGTACAGGCTGGTCTTGAACTTGCTGTGTAGTCCAGGCTGGCCTTGAACTCGTGACCATGCTCCTGAGTGCTGGGATTATAGGCCTACGCCACTATGGTGGACTGACTCTGGTCTTTATTATCATCTTATCTGGGGAAAGAGTTCCTTAATAATTTTTACAACTTCTTAAAAACGTGATGATGATGAACTTTTAATTATACTACTCCCTGTAAGTTTTTCTTTGAGAATGTAGGATGGTTGTAACGTAAAGTTGTACATACGTGCCAATGTTATGCCAATGCTGAATCTGTTAGCTGTCAGTTTCCCCAGCGTACCTGGTGGTCTGAATAAAATGCAGGCGCTGTCTCATCCATCTCTCTTAAAACCGGCTCTCAAGGTCTCCCCAAGGCCATACTGCACTCCCAGTCTCTAGGGACCAAGAGTGCTGTGGCATTGATGAATGTAAAGTCACACTTTCTGGGTCCTTATTCTAGCGCTATTGCTGGCTAGCATATGACCTTGATTAAAAATATTACACAGATACTTGCCTTCACCTTGCTAAATTAGGTCACAGGGAACACTGGCATTGCATTTTGTTAATTTGGGGAGCACATACACAGTATGAAGACTATCTCTTGGTGCCGGCTTGTACTTTATGAAAGTAACCATCCTGCTCTAATAATTTACTTTCCCTTAAATTCTGTAGACACAACTCAATATTCAGAATGCTGTGTTTGACTGAGTTGAATTGATTTTTATAAATTTGGGCTTACTCTATAACTCCACTGGAGAAAATCAGAAAAGGCTAATATGGGAAACAGGCAAATAAAGTATAAAATAGTGCCGTAACAATTTGTGGCAAATAACTTATGGTCTCAGATTCCATATCAATAAAACCAGGAGAATAAAGAAAATGGTTGCTCTGTGCACTTGAAATAAAAACTTCTAGGACTCTGCACTTAATTTAACCATGTTGTAGAGGTAGTGGATTAGGATAAAAATAAGTAGTCTCAACCACTGACTCCTATGTAAAATAGGAAGTTAACTTCTTTATCTTTTTTAAAATTCTGATAGTACATGTATGCAGTACAGAATGTTTATATTCTTGGTGTGAAGTTGGAGCACATGCCTAATGCATTCCAATTCCTTTATTCATCTCCTTTCTGTTCTCTCTCTCCCTGCTCCCTTCATCTGTTGATCCCTTTCCATTTGAGAAAGATCCACCTTCTTACCTCCCATTACCCATCCTTTATTTTGGTCTTTATTTATAATTTGAGTTACTCATATAAGAGAAACCATGCAATATTTAAGTTTGTGTGTCTAATTTATTTCACGCAGCATTATGGTCTCAGGTGCAGCCACCTTCCAAAAAATCACTGAAGTTTTCTTTTCTTTATAGCAGAGTAATACTCCATTGTGTATAAATATCCTGTTTTCTTTATCTCTTCATCTGTTGACATATAGGCTGCTTCCAAGATATAGCTATTATGAATTGTGCTGCTGTAAGCAGGGATATTCACCTATCTCTGTGGTATGATATTTTTAACTTTGGGGGGAAGATACCTAAATGGAGAATAAGTGGGTCAAATGAAATTTCTAGTTTTAATTTCCTGAGAATCTCCACACTGAGTTCCATAGTAGTTGTATTAGTTTACATTCTCACCAGTAATGTAGAAAAGTTCCATTTTTTACCCACATAGCCTTGCCAGCATTTTTTCTTTTTTATGATTTGACTTCTGTATGATGGTCATTTTTTCTGCTGTAAGATGGAATTTTGGTGTTGTTTTAATTTGCATTTCTCCAACTGGCAAGTCCCTGCCTGTGCCTTTAAGTATTTTGCCTGTTTCATCCTCCAGCAGATTGTTTCTGTTTTAACATTTAGTTCTTTGATCCATTTTGAATCTAGTTTAGTATATGGTGAAAGATGGATCTAGATACATTCATGCATGTGGATGGTCATTTTTCTCAGCATCGTTTACTAAAGAGTCCGTCTTTCCCCCAGTGTATATAGAACTAAAAGATTGTGTTTGCTCATAATTAAAACAAAATATCCAACATTAAAAATATTCTCCATCACGAACACATTTAGGGAAATGAAAATTTATTAAAAATTGCTTGTCCTTAACATCAAGCTGTTCTTTGGAAACTTCCCCTTTGAATCTCAAACTGCTTGGCCATCTGCTAGACCTATATGTGCCTATCTTCATTTACCTAGGACAATTCAGTTCTAATGTTGCCAGAGTGACATGGTGAATTTTCAAGATTTTTCCATCCATATAAGTATATGTTTCTGTCCTTGCCTTCAGCCATAGTAAAAAAAGCAACATGTGTTTCAAAAAAATAATTTTCAAGGGTTTTTTTTTCCTAGCAGCAAAATTTCTATGCACATATTTGTTTTCCTGTGAAATAAAATACAGACAAACTACTTCGTATACTCATCAGTCAGATGGCAGATGTAGACGGCAGCTCCAAGAAAAGAATGCAGCCCAAATCAATAACACCTGTAATGGAACTCCCACACCAAAACCCAGAGCACAGACGTCCAGCGAATCAAATGCTCTTCTGTAATGGAGAACACTTTCAGCAATGGAGCACTCATTGAAAGTAAACGGATTTCTTAAATGATAACAGGAAAAAAAGAAAGGAAGGGTTAAAACAACAAGACTCAAAGTATGAAGAACTGCCATTTCCCGTCCTGAAAAATAAACAGAATGCTCGGCTTCATTCTATGTGTGACTTTGCTACTAGGAAAGTTAAGGGTAGTTCTGTATTATCTTCATAATAATAAATATTTATTTCACACCAAATATGTAGGAAACAAGTGTTTCTATAAATGCAGTAAGGTATAAGGATGCAGTAGCCTATACATCCTTTGGCCCTAGCCAGGGACTTTATAATTTTGAGAATTCTGTGATGAATGATTCTGAGTAGAGAATAGGTCAAGGTAGAATTGGATAGTTAA
This sequence comes from Dasyprocta punctata, assembly GCA_004363535.1. Lineage (NCBI taxonomy): Eukaryota > Metazoa > Chordata > Mammalia > Rodentia > Dasyproctidae > Dasyprocta > Dasyprocta punctata. The sequence continues at coordinate 104,676 of RJWM01000395.1, read as the reverse complement.
CAAAATTATATGAAAGATATTGGACTTGAGTTGGACCTTCGAATAATTTAAACTCCAGTATTATAGGATTTCCTAAGTATATCTACATGTAATAATGGATTGTAATGACACCATTTCAATGCTCTTGGTAGTTAATGGCATTATAAAATATGTACAATTTTATATTTTTGTTATGATTGACATTCCTATAATATTGGCTTTATAAATATATATATACACACATGTAAATATACACATATATACCCACACATGCATGCATATATGTTTGTATAAGAAAATAGCAAAAATAAATTTTTCCAAATACCAGAACATGGGGACACAAGTGACATCTTTTTACCTTTCAGAATTACTTGAAAAAAGGAACTACTTAAAATTACTTGAATAAAGGAACTACTTAAAATTTTAAATGACAATAAAGGAACTACTTAAAATTTTAAAAGATAATAAAGATATCACACATTTTGTGTGTTTCTTAATGACTTAATTGTTTCAGAAAATAATGATTAAAGTTATTGAATACCTAGAAGGGGTTTTGAGGGACTGACCACAGGTACTACTTGATGTCAGCCATCTCCAAGTCTCCACCACCATAATTAAAGCATGTGTCTTGGTTACTTTTCTCTCGTTGCTGAGACAAACTACTTGACACCCAAAATTAAGGAAGGGAAAGTTTATTTAGCTCACAGTTTGTGGAGGTTTCAGTCCATAATCAGCTGGCTCCAAGGCAGGGTGGCATGGCACAGGGCCAACACTTCAAGGCAGCAGCCGGCAAAAGCAGCCAGAGCCAAAAACAGGGAGATCAAGCCTCTTTTCCTCCCTTACATTGTGAGCAGTAAGGTAGGATATAAAAATCACACCACCTGTGTGCCCTCTTCTTTCACAGGTTGAAGATATTTACAAAGTAGGATCCTGGATCCCTGTTGAGTCTCTTAGTTAAACTTGGAAACTTCTCAAGTTGACACAATGTATCAATCATAACAGCATGTAAACCCCTTCTGTATGTCCAGTATTTTTCTCCTTGCTAAGAAGCAGGAGAAGATACATAGCATCCTGTACCATCGTACAGCTTACATTCCAATGGAGAGTTAATCATAAAAAAAGGCCCCAAAAATATATATTTCATCCAATAACAATACCTATACAGATGAAGTTGCATAGATTGTGCCAGGCTGTGTTTTCAAGTGTGATAAGGACTTCCTGAGAAGGTAGGCTGGGAATAAAATGGGTAGAAAGTGAGAGAGCCAGCTGATTTATCAAAGGGCAAGCAATCCCTGAAGGAGGAAGGAAATACAAAACTCTGGAGGTGAGAACTTGCTGAGTGCATTGCAAGTGTACCAAGGACTCAAATGCAGAGTCAAAAAGGCAAGGATAGGAGTAGCAAGGTATTGTATAATGATTTGTAAACCTTTGTGAAAAATTTGACTGTATATTTGATTAAAAGAAAGAAAAAAAAAAAAAAGCCATCAGTGGATTTTGATCAAAGGAGTGACTTTTTCTACCAAAAAAAAAAAAAAAATAGATGATGAAGACGAATTAGGAAATTATTGGAACAGGCAGTGAGGATGAAAGATTGATGATGGCTTGGCCTGACGTGGAAGGCATGGGAAGTAGGAGATGTGCCTGTGACGTTATAGTCAGCAGGGACATTGGGATGCTGTTGTATGCAAAAGAGAACAATCAGGAATGACCCGCATATTTGGCTTGAACAGTGGGAATCATGTAGTTGTATATTACTGAGGTCTGGTGAGACTCTGATAGAACTTTTTGGTTTTTGTTTATCTGTTTGTTTTGTTTGGTTTGGCTTTTGCTATTTGAATTCAGTTTTAAACATATTGATTTGGAAAGGCCAGTTTAATTTCCAGTTAGGGTGACTGAGTAGACAGCTGAATAGTCTGGAATTGACAGAGTTTTGAGGCTGGAGAGGTATATCGGAAGTAGTCACTCTGGGATGATATTTAAAGCTATGAATGATGGCAGAATCTCTGGAAAGATGAGTGCTACTTGCACAGTAGAAAAGACGCTCAAAGGCTGATCTTGGGAACATTACAACACGTAGAGTCTCTGAATGAGACAAAGGCTGACGAGACTAACATGCTGCCAAGGAAGAAGAAACAGAAAAGTGAGTGACTTGAAATCATTATTTCTAGTCTAATTTTAAAATAAACCCCTAACGACCATCAGTCTTTCAGAAATGAAGTGTACTTTCTTACTGGGAAGCAGAAGAATAACTTGGCTCCTTTTGTAAATGCTAATACTGTTGATCTTATTTGTTGTGCTGTTTCTCCCTTTGTTCTGTCACATACATAATTATCTCCTACTCCTCCAGAAATAATAAAGATAGGCTACATTGGGAAGGGACAAGTTGGAGTTGATTTTTATCTCCTAAGAATTCCATGAAAAACACCGAAGTTTTAGAAATACACTTAAAGATTCTTTCAAACTTGTTTCTTCTGCCTTTCAGTATGCCAAGAAATAGACATGAACAAATAATACATTTACAAACCTGGTTGTGCATCTGTCTACTACTTTTTATGTTGTCTAAAATTCTTAGGATTTGTAAGGTTGTTAAATGTAGAAAATTATGTTAATGCATGGAGCGTTTAATTGGAGATTAATAACAGATCAGATTAGGAGAAGTGGTAAAATAATAGAAGTCGAATGCCAGAGACACCATTTATTAAATTAAGATGCCGCTGGGATGTTTCTTGGAGACCCACAGGAGCAGTACGTACACACATAGGTGCGGTGTGAACAGCGAACATTGCCACATTCAGCCTGAAGTGCAAGCTGCATACAGTGGAGATTGTTTGATAGAACACAAAAGCATAGAAAGCAAAAGTGTTTTTCCCCAGGCAAAGAGCAGGCTCCATGATTTCCGAACTGGTAATCAGAAATGACTTTAATAAGTTAAAGACTGGTCTGTGCTAAAAGGCACAAGAATAACCACCTTCCTGAACTGTCTGGAGGCAGACATTAGAACTGCATAAATTTTGAAGTAGTTTTTGAATCAAAAGCAAACGTTGTCTTCTTAGTTAGACTAGGCAAATAGTAATTGCAGTTTTAGTTTAGTTGGGAAGGTGATTTATGTTCTTTAGAAACTTGATTTGTGTCTTTCCATGACAAATTTCAAATGTATGTATTTTAATCAATGAATATTAAACATATATTTCTCATTCCAATGAGGACTTTAGCCTTTCTGAAAATACCTCAGAAGTATAATGAAGGAGACTTCATCTGTGCTAAAAAGTTCCACTGATTTCTGTCCCTCCTTCCTGCTCCACAGGAATCCGTCCAGCATGAGGGTCATGACTTGGCCTGGGCAGTGTAAGGATTCTGAGAGCCATTGTGCTGTCAGTATAGACCTTGGGCCAAATTCTGAGTTATAAACTCAATAAGAAAGTGTTATATTGATATCTTATCTGGTTATCAAAAGTAAGATTACCCCAGACGGAACTGGCTATAACTTGTTATAGAGGCAAAATTATCTTCTCTTTTGTCCAGTACTAGGACTTTTGCTTTCCTACTTGCTGTGGGGATGGTGTCTACTTACATAGTTTCCTTAAGAATGTGGTGAGGCAAGAATCTGATCTTATTTTTTTCTTTTCAGAGCCACGCGTTTAAAAAGTTTCTTTAAAAATTCAGTGAATGAATCATATATTAACTTACGTATCATCTGAGAATTTGTGTGATTTTGTTTTTTCCGTCACCAAATGTCTAGGCTCCTGATGGTTTGTTCAGATGTGCAGTAGCTACAGATTTAAGATCATGTGCACATTTCTTGCAGTATCAGTAGCTGTGATAGTAATTTCCTATTTATAGAGTATGGCTTTTGCATGCTTGATCCTACTGATTCTGAAAAAAGCAGAGGAGTATTACTGTTTTGAGGTGGCTTGACCCGAGACTGTAGAGTTTCTTATATCTATGGCCACCGACATGGGTGATTAAAATAATTTTATTTGCAAAAAAATTCACTAGTAAAGAAAAAATGCTATATACCTTTTAATTTTTTGTTCACAAATGTTTCATAGACTTTTCATAAGATCGGGTTAAGTGGAAGGTGAGCCTGAGTACCTGGGATGTGAATTATTAATCAAATTAGGAAAGGCTGGAGGAGTTGGTGATTTACAGCTATGAGTTCTAGTTGCAGCATATTGAAGTTATAAGGGTGGTAGGACAACAAGGCAGCAATAACCAGCAAGAAGTTAAAAATGTATAAGGATAGCTCCCAAGTCAGCTTAGGAGCTGAGAAGCAGATTCTAGAGTGAGTCACTGTATGTGTCATACTGGACTACTGTAAAAAAAAAATCACATATACAGTGAATCCAATATAACATTTTATTTTTACACAATTTTAGAGAGCAGAAATAAGAGCCCAAATTGTCAATATTGTCAGTTTCAAGTGAGGGCTGTCTTTAGAGTTTTTAGGAAGCCACGTTCTCCCGGTATGGGGATGGTCCTCCATTTGTGGATGCATGTGGTGGGGGGCTAGCAACAAGGAGGTGCTCTGTTTGTAAGAACTGCAATGCTACTAGGTCAGAACACCACCCTTAGGGTCTCATTATAACTTTATGGGCCCCTGCTCTGTATTTCATTATGTTGGGCTTCAGCATATGGATTTGGCAGAGGCTGGGAGAATGCAGTTCAGTCCATAAGAACAGCCAAAGGCAAAGGATAGAAGAGTCACTGATGCTTTAAGTAAAAACAAAGCAAAGGCCCAAAGGAAAAATTTTATGCTCAAAAATGATGAGATTAAAGAAAACTGTTGACTCTGTGTTGTTAATTATCCTCATGACAGAAGCACTTATGTAGTGTAAGAGCAATACAAGGGTCTCTAGAAAGACATTGTTCCATTTAGAAAGAAAATGAAAATACTGCCAAAATCCATCCAATATAACCTTGTTTAGAATTCTGGAAAAAGTCAAGGAGTTGTGGTAATCCAAGGAGTGTTTATTTGAGAAGATATTAAATTAAGATGAGAGGTCCATGATGTTTCTTACCTTCTCTCTCTCCAGAGTCATCCCTCTCTTCCTAGTTTCACAGTAGCTGTGAAAGCCATCTGCTCCCTGATCACAGTACTTATGAAAACCCGTAGCCAATCAGCCAGTGCTGAGCAAAGAAATTGGCAGCCCCTTTAAAAGCTTCACCAAACTGTCATTCTTCGGCATGTACCTGGAGAGCCCCATTCACAGGACCTGTCTTTGTTTGACTTGGAGGTCATTCAGTAAGGAAAGCCCCGACACCAAGGGATTCATGGTGAAGAGGGAGAGAAAAAGAGAAAATGTCACCTGCAATTATTAACATTAAAACATTACAGCTATCTGAAGTAGTAAAACTTGGGCCACACAGTATCTGTCAGATGATATACTTAAAAAAGAAAATCTCAGGAATCAGAAGTCCATAGGGAATATGAACATGTCTGTATACACCTAAGGATCTCGATTCCACAGCCATATATGGAGCACTGTGAGCTCAGAAAGCAATTCAGAAGGTCTTCCTTTCTCAACTCTTGCTGAATTTCAGGCTTTGCACAAGTAAGTAGTGTGGCCTATGCAAGAGTTTTAAAATACTGGGGTTTGGAAATCTTTCTCTCACACAGAGTCCCTCTCCAAAGCTTGAGGAATGTATTGACCCAGAGCATTTTAGGAAATTCATGTCTTATACTTTGCTCCTCACTATGACAGCTAAGCAGAGACTTTAATGATTATGCAATATGAAGAATAAGTTTTCAGGATTAATCCAGCAGGATCATTAAACAAACAACAGCAACAAACTGGCGAAGCAGGACACAGAGCTTTCAAATTGTCCAGTTTTCAGCAACAACACCCACCACTACTGAATATTGTACACAAAGGAAGAGAAATTATTGCTCATATACGAGTCTAAAGAAATCATCCTTTAGGAAAAACAGATGTCATATGACATCTTAGTCCTTGGAGAAGGACTTCACGTAACTATTATAAGTGTGTTCACCAAACTGAAGTATGTCACATCTGAGAAGAAAAATGTGAGGATACCGTGTTACAAAATAGGAGATGTTCATATAGAGATAAAACTTTTCATTAGCCAGCTAGGCACTCTGAAGATGAAAATGTAGTAACTAAAATGAAAACTTCAGTAAGGAGCTCTACAAATTTGAGCTGGCAAAAGAAATAACATGCAGACTTAAATATAAGTGTACTGGAAACATCCAGCCTTAAGACTTAAAAAGAAAAATGAACAGAAACTTAAATACCCAAAAGTGGCCCAAGACACGTAGAATGGGAGTCTCATAATGAGAGGAGTAGAAGAAAGGAGAATTAAGAATGTCTGAAGAAATAATGACCCAAACCTTCCAAATTTGATGAAAATCCTTAATCTACATATCCATAAAAATCAGTGAACTCCATAAAGGATAAATTCAAAGAAATCCATGCCTGAATGTAGCATCGTCAAGTTGCTAAAAAAACAAAGAGAGAATCTTAAACATACACATTAAAATCACTTCATCCCATGACAGATTCTCAGCAAGATCAGCAGCCAACCTCATCAGGAAACATACAGGCTTCAAGGAGGCATGATACACAGTGTGCTGAAAGAAAAGGATTGGCAACCAAGAATTCTGTATCCTGCAAACTATTGTTTATGACTAAAAGAAAGAAAGAAATGCTCAGGTAAATAGAAGTTATCCATACTATACATTCCTATAACAAAACAGAATAAAACAAAATAAAACAAAAAAAGTTTCAGGTTGAGGTGAAAGAGCATCAGATGAAGAAATAAAGAGCACTGATAAAACTAAGCATGCCTATAAAAGAGCGAAAAATAAACATATTTCCATCTGTACCTCATCTCATTAAAAAAGTAGCTTCATATTTTTAAAAACCTTACTGGTGTGTTGGCAATATAGAAAGGTGTAATTTATATAGCATTAATATGACAAAGGGGACAGGGTAAACAGAGCTGTATGGGGGGAAAATTTTTATTTATGATGGTCTCAATCCTAACCAGATTACTGTAAGTTGTTAAAATACCACAGGCAACTACTAAGAAATTATTCAAAAAACATGGTTAAAGAATATTAAGGCTATTGAAGTATTATACAAGATAGTAACTGTTTGACTGACAAAAGGTAGTAGTCGATGAATAAGGGCACAAGAAATACATGACATAGACAAATAAATGACAGAATTTTTCAGAAGTTAAATACAAATCAAAGACTGCAATCAAAAATAAAAAATTTAAAAAGAAGTTTAAATTCCTAGGAGTTGAATAAAGGTATAACATACCAGAACTTATTGTCTACTGTAAATACAGTACTCATAGAGGAACTTATAACTGCAAATGTAAAAATAAATATTATAGCATTTTTTCTCAAATCATTAACATTTCATCACAAGAAGCAAAAGCAAAGAAACGATGATGACAAAATACAGAATAAACCCAAAGCAAGGACAAGAAAGATACTATTGGTATTTTAAGGTAAACTGATTAGCAATTTTGTTTCTGTTTGCTATCTTAATTTCTTTTTGCCATACAAGATGATATATTTCCAGTTTCTGTGGATTAAGACATGCACATTTTTTGCAAACCATTATTCTGCCTACCAAAAACCGATAAACAGCATATGCCAAGAAATGAGATAACCAAAATGAAAGAGGTAAAATGTAGAAAGGTAGACTGCTAAAATGTACCCAAATGGAAACAGAAAAGTTATTTTCTCTTTAGAGAGCATTTTTAACTTTCCACAAAGATATGGGCATGTGTGGTCTAACAGACATCACTTGACTTAGTTACTCTTGCTGCTGAGACAAAGTAATCAACACACAAAGTTAAAGCAAGGGAAAGTTTATTTAGCTCACAGTTTGTGAAGGTTTCAGTCCATAATCGGCTGACTCCAACATAGGGTGGCACATTGCAGAAGGGCAATGCTTCCTGGCAGGTAGAAGACAGCAAAAGCAAGCAGAGAGCTTTAGCTGTCTCTTCCTGGCCCTTTAATACTCTACCTAGGCTGCTGGGACTAGGTGATGCCAAACCAGTCAATAAACTGATCACATATCCTTAATCCCAGCATGCCACACTCTAGATTCAGCTACTGCTGAAAAGGCCCTCTGGCTGCATGAGGCTTTGGGAGGACATCTAGACACAAACTATAACATCACCAAACTACTAAGCAACAATTAATAATATCCCTTCACAAATTCTTCCAAAAATGCAGGAAACACTGTGCAACTCATTCTAAAACCAAGATTTTACCAATAAAACTAGCAGCTAACATCTCTTAAGAATGTAGATCAAAAAGAATCAGCAAGTCTCACCACTTATATAAGATTATACAGCATGACCAGTGGGATTTATTGGTGCTAAAGATGGATTCAGTATCTAAAAATCAATCAGTGGATGAAAAATAGAACTATATGATCATTTTAGTATGCACAGAAAAGAATTTGACAAAATCTAAAGCATTTAACAATTTACAAATAGATGTGAATTTCCTCAACCTGAAAAAGGACATCGATAAACACATAAAGTACATAATGTTACTTGATTTCTTTAACAATGTTTATATGGAACCAGGCGTGGTTGGCATGGAGCTATAATCCTAATACTGTGGGAGGCCGGGCAGGAGGAGTCCAAGTCTGAACCCAGCCTGGAAAATGTAGAGACTTTGCTTCTTAGGAAAAAAAAAAGGGGGGCTGGAGATGTAACTCAATGTGCAGGCTCTGGGTTCAATCCCCTATATCCCCCCCAAAAAAAAAATTTATATGGCTCTTTTTCCTATTGATAACTTTTCTTGCAATAAAAACAAAACACATACTAATAGTCTTAAAAGAAGTAATATGACTCAGATACTTAAACCAACAAAATTTCACTGAAAAAATTGAAGACCTCCCCAAATGAAAGGACATTGTGTTTTTGTAAATCAGAACACTTATCATTGTGAAGAAGCAGTATTCCCCAATTGGATATAGATATTCTTATCAAACTGTAAACCATAGTTTATTTTCAGAAATTGACAAAATGACCCTACAATTCACATGTAAATTCAAGGGATTTAGTTGGTGGAATATCATTTCATGATTTCAAAACTTACTATCATGCTACATTAAGTGAAACTGTGTGATACTGGTGCAGAGTAGGATAGGTCAATGAAATGAGACTTAAATTTTGGAAACTCACCCTGACCTTTATGGTCATCTGGTTTTTAGTGCACATGCCAAGGCAGCTCAGTGGTGAATGAAACAGGCTTTTCAAGAAATCGTGACAGAACATCTGGATACCCACATACAAAACAGTGATGTCCTGCCTCATTTCATATATGAAATGAATGAAAAGTGGGTCATAAAATTAAGAGCTAATACTATGAAGAAGTAAAGTTTCCTAAACTTGAATTAGGCAGCAGTTTGCTATATATGATACTAAGGATAAGTGACAAACATATACTTGACATCATCGAATTTAAACAGTTTTGTGTTACAGAAGACAACATTGAAATAAAGAACAGCAGCGTATAGATTGGAAGAAAAAAATTCAAATACTATAACCGATAAGTGACTTGCGTTTAGAATATATGTAATTATGTACTCTAATATCCACTATAGTATAATGTATGCAATATATATATATTTATTGTCAATAAAAAGGGAAATAATACAATTTGTAAGTAGGAGAGGATTTGAAGAGATTTTCTCAAGGAAAATATCTAAATGATCAATAAGTATATGAAAAGTTGCTAAATATAATTTGTCATCAAGACAATTCAAATCAAAACAGCTTCAAAATCAATACTGAAAATCAATCAACTTGAAAATTTAAAGCAATAGTACATCACAACTATTGGGATGGCTTAAAAAGATAAACTAAGACGAACTAAACCAGAAAACGAGATAATTCATGTTATAAACAATATGGAGAAATTTAGACTCTGACAAATTTTATATGGGAGTGTGAACTGTTACTACCACTAGGGAAAATAGTTTGGATGATTTTCAAAATAATGTGTATTTATAATTTCACTATACAGAAATCTAGATTTGATTGTATGCAATTTATTTTAATAAAACTTTTATTTATAAATGCCGTCATTGGATATTTTGCTAAGAGAATGTTAAAGGAATATTGCAAGAAAGTTGAGATTGAGCCTATGTGCAATATAAAGGTATCCTTTTGTCAACACACCTTCCTTATACACCAGAGGAGAAAAGCCAGGAGAAGGATGATCATTGATGAATCTTGTGACGATTGAAATAGTTGAAGATGGACAGCAAAAAGCAAAAATAGAGGCATAGAAAATAGAAGTGAAACAGCATAAGATAATTTTATTTCTTGTGAAAAAAACTACAGCTTTCTTTTAATACTGATTCCTTGCATCTAATTATAATTGATTAGTGATACTATCAAATTAAAATGTAATTATCCAGTTTGTGTTTATCAGTGCTTTTCCACCCCCCAACTTTGCATGACTTTCCAGCCTGTGCCAGGTCAGTCGGTTCCGTGCTGATGCTCTTATTAGAAGGCAGCAGATATGAAATTCCATCCCAGATCCTTACACTCATATGGTGACTTTCCTAGGCCACCTGTTCATAGGTGTCTCATTTTGGAGTGCATACTAACTCTCTACCTTTTGTTGAATGTTGCACAGTTGTCAGAATGTTGGAAATATGTGAAATATGTGAATGCAATGCATGATTTGATGCAAGTTCTAAAATTTATATACAAAGAATGTTAAATTTTGGTCAATTTCAGTCAAAAGCATCCATCAAATATTCATTATCTTCCTTGGGAATTTGATTTTCATAATTTTCTGTGTACCAGTATCTGGAAACCTTAAACTCCTTGAATTACAAGAAAGGTTTATTATGGAAAGGTTCACCCATATTTGCAGCATTTCAGAATGACTAAGGGAAGCAGACATGAACCTATGACAAGGCTACAGAGAGTATTGAAGGAACTGAGCCATTTGTATGAACTGTACTATATATTCATGCAATGTGAAAATGTTATATCTGGTAAAATAAAAACCGTGATTCTCAGACTGTCTCTATGTATTAAACAAAAATATGGAATAGTATGACGTGACACAACTGAAGAAATTTATGTAAAAGGATCTCAGAAAAATCTGTCATTTGAAAAAGACAGAATAAGAGTTGTACATGAAGGGCTTCAGATACTGCAGTGCCTGCCTCCTTGTTAACTCAGAAAATCATCACAACTACCTGATAATCTGATCAGATGCAAACACTGGGAAAGGAAAGAACATGGAAAGGCAGGAGGCTGGTGAATGAAACGAGATTTGACTACAAAGAACATGGTCTAGTGCTTTCATTCATAATCCCTATGATGCTCTATATTTTTCCACAAATGAATTGAAAACATGTTTAAGACATAACTTCTCTTGTCTCATGCAATAGCCATGTATTTAATGCTTATGTTACTCAGATGTACGAGTATGCTCAGGCATTTTTAAAAATATATATAAAATAAAACTGGTGGGTAAAAATAATTTCTCATACAGTACATGAAAGTCAATCTTACTGTTCGCATGACTGTAGTAATAGTTGATTTTAAAGGGCACCATACATCATACATTATGTTTATAATTTTGCTTCCAAAAATATTTACATTGGACACCATTATAAGGTATAAAATAATCCTGTTCAAATTGTACATAAAAATTACCTTGTTACTTTGAAATTGAAGACATTTTTACCTAAGTATATGAGGGCATATTGAGACACTATATTGCTATAGAATTTAATTTGTATAACAATTAAATTAAAGTTAATAAGATAGAAATGCTTATATTATTGCTTGGATTATGAATATATAATATTAATTTGTGAATATTTGTACTAATCAGCAGTTTCTATTCTATGTACCCAGAAAGTAAGGTAAACATAATTTTCTCAAAGTTTAATCATTCTTTTTGAGCTTGAGAGTTTTTTATTACAGCTGTACATGCACCATTAATAGGATGAATTAAGATTTCTATTAGTTTTTAAACTCTGTTCATTTGTTCTATTTACCTTCCTACATGATAAATGAAATTTTCTGAACTTGGGACTAAGTATGTGATTTGTAATCAACAGAGCAAAGATCGTCGGTCTATCATTGAACTAGTTTTCTCATCATCATTTATTGAGTCTCTCACAAATACAGTATTATAACAATAAGACTCAATTTTCATTACAGGATGAGTCAGCCTTTAAAAAGCCCTAAGTTAATGTGCTTTCTTCTTTTAAACTACACAATGATTGTATATTTCAATAATGGGCAATAATAACAATAGTAGGTAAGAACTGTTACTGTATTCTCTGTTCAGGGCTAAGTATTTTTGATCCATCAGATTTAGCATTAATAACCACATGGGGGAAGTGAGAGATATAATTTGTTTCCATTTACTATTGCTCAGTTGGTGTACACAGAACATAAGTAAGCTGCTCACAATCTCCCCAAGAGGCCGGAGCCAGAGTTGAATGGCATACTTCCTATTCCAGAGACCCTGTGCCTGACATATTTTGTATTGCAGCCAACCTCTTAAGTATTGTCACCCTCACTTGCTGTCACTGATTGCCAGCTCCTGTTCTCCTGGTCTGTATTTTATGTGTGCCATATCCTGGGAAAGGAAAAGATGGAGATGAAGAAGTGAAAGAGAGAAAATTCTGAGTCTCTTCTTTTAGTGTTTGATTCTCTTGAGCCCAAACGCAGTGCTGCAAGGATGCATACATAGGGCCCAGAAGTTTCCAGTCCATAATTGAGGCATGCAGCAATTGGTGGACACAGCTGCCCCTGGTCCCTGCTCCCTTTTAGAGCCCTGCTCCTCTTCTGTCGTGCAGTGTCTAGAGTTCACCAGATGCAATCTTTCTGCACTGTGTAGCTGCATTTTCAATTCATTCTCTAATGTACAAAGACCTACTACAAAATTTATGTGAGATTTTGTTTTCACAGACTTAGCAAGAAAGAAAAAAATTTGTGAAGTTCGAACTGAAAATGGGATTTCCATGTAGTAATTTATGTGAGACAACCTCATTAAAAACTGCATGTTCATCAGAAGTGCATGTTAAAAGTAATCTTCTCCATAGTTTTCCTGCCTATAGCCATTACTTTTTTGGGTAATTGTGAAATTTTATGTCTATTTATCTGAGCATGCTAATATACCAGTTGGAACCATAGTTTTGTTCATCTCCGAAATGTTCATGCTAGTCATTTAAGAGGCTAGTATTATATGTAAATGTTTAAATATTCCCCCCAAATTCTATACATAGATGGGCACATAAAACACAGCCTGTTCATGAACTGGGCTTTAATAATTCCAGGCATACATGTCTACAAACACAGTATTTTAAAATTGTTTACAGTATACATGAGAGACATCACCTTCCATTCCAAAGCTATCTCCTTCTTTTTATTTTTAACACATTGCTCTACTGGACACTGCTGCTTTTATTATTCTTGTTATCGTGATAATTATTAAATACTCAATTAAGAGTGCAAACAGGTTTTCTTTTTCCCTTTGACCATGGCAGAGCTCTTAAATGTCATTGATCAGCACCGCTGAGTTGAAATATATTTTAAGAGGGGAAGCTCTTTTGGCTGAAAGTCACTTGTGTTAATAATACATTATAAGTAGCGGCACCCTGTATGGTTTTCATTTCCTTTTAGTGTGTGCAAGCCTGTAGTCTATGACTTTCATTCTTTTTTATAATATATACCAAACCATGAACATATTCCTTTTGATATCTGAAGTGTATCTTCCATCTCTTACATGATCCTTGGCCCCTCTCTAATCTTTTCTAATCTATAAAAACATGAGGTGTTTGAAGCCAAATGTTGAGTCTATTTGACCACAAATTGGAGACTTCCTCTTTAAATAAAAAAGTGTGTGTGGATGGATTTTGTGGTGTGCAGTTTAAGCGGCTTCTCAGCTATTAAATATGGACACTTGAATGCATTGAGAGCTTAGCTCTCAGCTTTTAGTGGCATCAGCCTGTCTATTTGGTTCTTTTATTTACTCAGCTACTATTAATGCAGCCAACAGTGATTTAGAATTAATTCATGGATATGAAACTCATTTGTCACAGAATTTGACAGATGTTTACCATAACAGCACAAAACCAGGATATTTCATCTACATATTAAACTTGATGATATATAGTCAAATAGTAAAAATTAATTCTTTATTTCTTAAAAAAATTTCCTAACCTATTTAAGTTGGCACAGGTGATGTATATGATTTATTTTACACTTGCCTCTTTTCATATCATTTTGTTTCTGGATTAAATGTAGTAAAGTATGGGTTACTTCTAAAATAAACCCAGTTTGAACCTGTGCTATCTCTGGTGACCTAGAGTAGTTTTGAAGAACCACTCTTAACTCTTCTTTGCTGGCCCTAGGACACCACTGTCATGATATCTTTATTTCCATATAGATTTGATCTCATTAGTGATGTTCTGTGTCTTCCCCCTACTGATTGGGTGGGAGCCAGTGTGTCTGGCTTTGCTAATTAATAGCATGTGGTGGGAAGACAGTCCCTACGTCCCTGAGCTTTGCAGGTCATTAGCCTGTTGACTTGAAATTCAGTGCATGGCTCTGGACAGAGCAGTGACCATTCATCTGCATAAGAAATCAACCAACCAAGAGCATTAACACCAAAGCAAACACAGGGTGAACAGGGCAGCACTGTATCATAAAGAAGCATCCTAGCTGGTGGGAGACACTGGACTTTAGAGACACACAATGGACATAGTCAGTGACACCCATTCATTCAGACTTGAATCTGAAATGGTCATGATTACTTCACATTGATCTCTGTGGCAATTAAAAGCATGCAATTTAGGAAGCATATATTCTATTACAGCTGTTAGCCCCTGACTACACATTTGAAATATGCAAATTGTATATTTTGGATCAGGAAAGCAAGTTAATAAGGTACAGTTTAACCTGTCATTGGTTTTGTAAAAATGAAAGGAACTTAAACACTTAATCTTATAACTGGTTAATCCTGAACACAATTAGATTTTTGATAACTGTTATTTTCTCACTGGCAATATTAACCATAGCATTGAGTCCCTGGCTACTTTCCACAGTCCTTATATTTTTAATGTGTTAAATTTTATCTTTAACTCTTTTTGAGCACATTTAGTATGAGGGCTTTGTAATAACCAATCTCAACTCTTTAAGATATTCCTAAAGAGGAATAAAGAGGCTTGGCTAAATGTTTCAGGGTAAATATAATGGAAAGATTGGATTGAATGAAGTCAATCATTTTTGCTTACCACGAGTTTTTCAAACATTTAGTGTTAATCTACCTTTGGACTGACTCTCACCGAGGGGGTAAAAAGCAAATCCTTTCTCCTCCTTTCCCCTTTTTCTTAGAAATTTCATTGGATTAACTCTGTAATATTCACTTTGCTGAATGGTATTTTCAATGCTTGATCTCCTAGATAACATCATTCTAACACATCCGCTTGAAAACTTATATTTTTTAGTCTGGTAGATTAGATGATTTATGACTATAACTCTAGTAGAATGCATGAGCAAATGCAATTTTTGAATTATTTGAGTAAATTCATTTGAAGGAGCAAGAACAAGGGTCATTAACTTATTAACCATGAGGAAACACTGGAAAATGGATGGTGTTAACTGTTCAGTAGTTACATTAAATTTACTACTTTACATCATGTCTGCATCCTTAACTCTTAAACTAAAATATTAACAATATAATTACATTATTTTTTCAGGATTAATGTTTACTTGTGACTGAAGATCTTAAGGCATGAAGAATAAATTCTAATCATAAACTAGTGAAATTTGTCCTTGATAGGGTTTTTTATGCTCTCATAATTGCAATTATTTTATGTCTGTTTCTCTACCATCACAATTTTTTAAAAGCATGTATGCATTATTCTTTATTAAAAGGAGATGAAATATTTTCATATTATTCTTTTCTAATTCAACACACTTCATATTTTTTATTAACCAATTGCTGATATCCAGAAATTAGTTGGTAGTTAAAATACAAGAAAAATATAGTAACACTTTTATAGTGCCATTTTAGAAATTACATCTAAAATATGGTTTTAATCAACATTAAATTTTAAGTTGATTTGAAGATACAGTAATTTTTCTTTTTTCTTTTTTATCCACAAATGCAGTCTTGAAGAATAAAAGCTAAAAGATATATTTTAAGCCTATGAATGATTTCCAATGCTGTCACACTTTGAACTGTACTATAGTTATAGCCTAAAATCTATAGTAACTCTCCTGACTGAATTTGTCAGCAAAAATGTGAAATATCACCAGTGTTAAAGAAAAGCTGGAAGAACATCAACTTGACCAATTGTAATCAATGTCTGGTAACTGACTACTCAATGTGATTCTCAGGTTTTTTTAAAATGTTTTCTTTTTCTTTTTTTTTTTGTTTTTTGTTTTTTTTTTTTTTTTTTTTTTTTTTTTTTTTTTTTTTTTTTTTTTTTTTTTTTTTTTTTTTTTTTTTTTTTTTTTTTTTTTTGCAAAATTCATGCAAAGTTGACTAACTTCAGTGGTTTTTAAAGAAGTTTTTCATGAGTTTTTAAGTGTCTGATAATAGAAAAGATAGAGAATAGAATGTCACTTTTCTGAACTCTTAAAGAAAAATGACTACTTTTTAAAAAATTTATATTTTGCTTCACTATGATATACCTTTGCTCTCTTGTTGATTGTGACCAGGTAGTCAAGGAGTTTCAGAACACAAGTGGTGCTTTAGGACCACATGATCTATTCTGTCACCACCAACGTGGAGCATTTACTAACAAAACAATTGTTTCTTATTCTTCCTTTTCCTCTTTTCAGGTCACTTTGGCTTGTGTCTTCTCTATCTGTTGGTCTGACTGTCCTTTATCCTAAGGAAAGTAGCTCAGTAAAGAATAGAGGGAGCAGTTTGGTAAACCAAACATGACATGGTAAAAGGGAGTTGTAGCACCAGGGCTTTTCTATTTTAAGACAGAGGAGCCTTTCGTGCTTCTCCCTATTAAGTGGAGATAGATTTAGACTGTGCTTTGGAAGAGCAGCCAGAGACCTAAGGACAACCCAAGGAGAGCCCTGGGCAGCCTGGCAAGGTTTGTGAGGGAAGCAAAATGAGGTGGTTTCCGTGGGAACAGAACACAATGAGAGAACCAGAGGTTGGAGATGTGACGATGTGTCCAAGTTCTCGTGTTGACCAAGAGGGAGAACTATAATTCAACCCTCTCTACCAGCTTTTGGTTTGGGAGGTGTTCAAAGCAAATGCTCCTTCTGAAAATTTACTGTGTGCAGGCTACTGACAGAAAGGACTGAAGGAATAGAGGAGATAAGGAGTGCAGAGGGAATGGACAATGATGTCTTTATGGGGACATAGTGTATTGGATGAGAGGAAGGACTGAAACATTAGGAATTTGAGTATCAGTGCAGGAAGTGTTCTGAACAGGAAGTTTCCCTTATGTGACAGTCAGGGAAACTTATGTGGTCTCCTGGAATCTGGGGCTGGGGTCTGCCTCCAGAGCTATGGTCTGTATCTTGCAAAGTGCTTTGGTTTTACTTTTGGATTCTTTTTCTTCTTAAGTTGAATTAGCCCCCATATAGAGAGACTAGGAGAAAATACCCCAGAGTCCCTACTTACTACACCTTTTGAAAATTCAAAAAGTGACAACACTTGATCCTTGCTCCTCTGTGGTCCCAGTTTTCATTAGAGATATTGAATCACTACTTCCTCCAGATAAGACTTCCCTGCTCTGGTCCCCTCGGATCCACCCCAGCCCACTTCATTTGTATTACTTGCGTGACATTTGGATTTTTTTAATATTAAAGAGATAGAAATAATCTGATCTTAGACTGTAGGATAAGGTTAGTCCGCATGTATTTGTTGTTCACTTAGTGTGTGTTAGGCACTGATCTAAGATCTAGAAGAAACAAGCAAGAATAACCAAATCATTCCCAGAGAGTATATACTTACGTGGTTGGCACACAATAACCAAAATAATCAAATACAATATATATAGCATGAGTAACAGATTCCAAGGGTTAAACCAGTGAAAAGTGCAGGATATAACTATTGGCTACTGTTGTAAATAGGGTAAATAGTGTAAATAAAGAAAGGTCTGCGTGACATTTGAAGAAAGTGAATGGATTTTACCTGTGGCTGTCTGAGAGAAAACGTTTTGTGGGTTAAGGGAAAAGCAAAGTGCAGATGGCCTGAATGGAATCACTAGGATGTCATAGGAGACCAGTGCAGGAGACTTGAAGTGAAATGTGGGAGCCGTAACAAGGGTGTAGATCTGCAGTGCCTCACAGATGATCGCTAGCATCCCAGCTTTCACCCTGAGTATGATAGGTCACCGTGTAACCCTGAATGATAGGCCACAGGGCATTGAGTTTATGCTGAAACTACACTGTGACGATGGATATGACTTAGTTTATCTAAATATCCCCTGATTCTCTCAGATACAAATAAATAACCTATGTCCCCTAAGTTTCCTGCATACTTCAGTGAATTAGATTTTTTGTAAGGATACAGGTAGGGCCCACATTATGACAGAATACAGGAGAGATCAGGTTCTCACGTGAGGTCCTCATTGATGATACATTCCTCTTTTTGATTGCCCAGTGATGCTCCAGTGATCCTTTCATTCATTGCCTCTCAGCTCCCAAGTGACCGTTCATTATCTGACGTGCTGTACAAGGGGTCAGACCTTTTGGAACATTTCTCCTTTTCAATGGTCCTGAAATTACGTTTTGTCAGTGGAAGGTTTCTCTTTCCAAGTCTGGTGTAATTGCGTTTTGCTTTTTGGCTTCTGCAGCAACAATGGCCATGTGAGAACATCTGGTGACACTCTGCCTCAGCCACACGCCAGGTCGCATGGTCAGGGGCACCAGTCTGCTGTGTGTCTCCCAGCAGGATGCCAAATACATCTGGTCTCCTACTCTACTGCTGGCGAGCAGAATCCAGTTTTCTGACTTCATCTTTGTACACCCCTTCTGTCTGTGACCTGCCTGAGGCTTATGTCCTGGCTGACCATCCCTAGTCAGGGTAGCTCAGTGAACTTCTCCATTGTGCTTGTCCAAAAAGATCTGAATCCTCCACTTGGAGGACTCTCCACATCCATCCAACTTGTTGTTCCCTGGGGCCTTTTCCCTCAGCCCTAGATTTTCACTTGCACTTTCATTGCATATAAATAGTTTTATGCATGTATAAATAATATATCCCTTGCCACACTTAATAGCTTTTTATATTAAACTTCACCTGTTTAAATCATGGCATGGTTTGTTACTCCTGATTGGGCCCCAAGTAATGCTGTACAAAAGGTGAGAGCAAAAAGTTAATTCTGAAAATTATAAACACAAGATTATCTTTTCAGTATTCCCGAAGATGCATCAAGTTGTAAAACTCAGCTAAGCCATTGAGTTGCAGTTTCCAAAGAACTGAAGAGTAAGACCCTAATGACAGGTGGAGGAAGAGAGGCAAGGACATAAATGAATGCATTTTTGGTGTGCAAACCATTGTAAACTTAGTAAACAATAGAAGGAGGTTATTCAGACCAAATACATTTATTGAAGAATTTTTCATGCAAAGTCACACTGCCAGTTGCCAGAGAGGGGAGGAGGGAGAGGGAGAGAGATGGAGGAGAGAAGGAGAGAGATTGACAGAAACAGAGACCAAGAGAGATAGGCAGGAGAGACAGGCTCAGAAAGACAGAGCAATCACCGATTGAATTCTCTCAGAATGTTATGGCTTAGATTGAGATTGTACCCCAAAGGCACATGGGTACATAGCCTAGGCTTTGGGAAGTGATTGGATTATAAATTTGTAACTGAACATGATGATAGGAAGTGAAGTCTGATCTGAATAGTGGGATCCTTGGGGGTGTGACCTGGAAGAGTTTATCTCCCTTCCTGGCTCCTCCCTTCTGTCTATACTTCCTGGCCACCATGATTTAAAGAACTTTGCTCAGACCCCTCTGCCTTGCCTTTTCTGACCTAGAGCCTGGGGCCATGAGCAAAAATAAACTTCTCCACCTTGAAGATGTGGGTATTGATTATTTATCTCAGTTACTGGGAAAATGACTAAGATATAGTAAACACACACACGTACACGCACACACACACACAATCACATACATACATACCCACCAGTAATTAAGGCTGACACTCGGATAAATCCTGGGTAATGACTTTGCTTATTACATACATAGGCAATTTTTATCTTAGAAATAAGCTAGAGACCAATGGGAAGGTGAAAGAGGAAAAGAAATAAAACACATGATTACATCATGATGTGATAGAAGGCCTGTGATGAACATGGCAAGATTAAATGTATGTGTAGGAAGGTCATATGTCTATCATGGAGAATTAGAGATATTTCAACTCTGAGAAAACCCTCCTGTTAAAAACTTCCAGGTGCACTGTTACCTTTGTGTGTAACACTAAACCTCAATAAGAAAGATAAATACTGAAAACATTTGACAGAAATGTTATGACCTACAGTGTTCAGTGTGTTCTGGTAGAGTAATTTACTGAGTATCACCCAGTAGAAGTCAATTTCTTACTCATTAACTTAACACTCATGGGTTAACTTACTGGCCAGATTCTGCTAATCTTACGAAAAAATAATAAATTTTAAATAGTATATCAAAGTTAAATTTTAATGAAACCGGTTCTGAAAAGGTTCTGAATAACTTTATTTCATCATTGAACCATATGTAAAAAATACACACTTGCATACTATTAAACTGTGGTAACACAAGTTCAAAACATCTTACATTTTATAAACTACTGCTCTTTTAAATAATTAGAACTTAAAACAGTCAAATATCTTAATTGCAAATAGCAAAATCATTGAGAACTACTCCAAATGTCTATTGTCTTAAACATTGTGGTGGGTGACAAGGTTTTTCATTTAACAAAATTTTTTCTTATAAATAATAGAGTAGGATGTAAAACTAGCTTCCTGTGCTGAATATTATTCATTGTGTTGTCCTTGGGAAGAGTGGTTCCTAAATATTTATTAATATGAACTCATTGCCTTGTTTTAATGCATGAGGAATGTATTGAAATCTTAATCCTGTTCTTTGAGACTTAGAGAACCCTCGAATGGATGTAGTAGCTAAAGGAAGGGGAAGTTTAAACCAGTTTTTTTGGCACTGGCTCAATGGATCAGTTCCAGTGTAAACAAAGGTTGGTTTAGTCAAATTAGCCATCTGTCTCTGATGAATTTAAATAGCAATGTGACACATTTTACTACTATAACGAGCCTTTGCTTATTTTTATTTTTCTTTTTTCCTTAGAGAGCAGGTATCAGTGGGTAACAGCAGCCTCCAGGTTTCTTCTTCAGATTAATTCTTGAATCAAGTAGCATCTCTCTCCTGTATCAGCAGCTGGTATAATTTGTAATGGGTACACATTTGAAGGAACTTCAATATCTAGAGTCTATGGTTCTTACATTCTTCCACAGTCACTTGACCTGTCTTCAAAGTCTTTTTTTCTTTATGCATTAACCAATTAAATCTGGCATTCTTCCATGGAGTGGTCTGTAAGCTTTAATTACATGCTTAGACTTAGTGCCGTGTTTTACTTTTGAACAGATGGTAAGAAGATGTCTACTTCTTTTGTTATGTGACTAACTTTGGAGTAAGATCACATAGTCTGAGAAATTAGACAATAAAGTATCTTGATGGCAAGGCCATATTGAATATTCATGCAGAGCTGTCAGCATTGTTAGTGATGTAAAACAAAAGCCTTCACTTCTTACAAGGAACTAATTAGTAGTTCTGGATTGTCTTGGTTGAAATTTTTTACTTTGTAAACTCTCAGTTATGTTTTACAGTGGTGTGAGTGTAGCGTGGTACTTATTCTTGTCCACAGTTTGTGCTTGATTAATTTATTGATCTCAGTTGTTCACCCTGTCCAGCAGCTACACCTTTTGACTTGTATCTTTGTGCTTCCTCCAATTAAATAAAGAAATTGTTTTCTTGATTTGGATTTGAGCCATATTGCTTAATTAGATCAATAAGATGGTGTAAGTCACTTCCCCATTAAAGGGACAAAATAACAAACATTCACAATTTAAAGAAGCAGAACTTTGACTCATGGTTTCAGGAGTTTCAGTCCATGGTTGGCTGGCTCCAAGGCTGAGCATCATGGTGGAAGGGCACAGCTGAGCAAAGCTGCTTACTTCATGATAACTGGGAACCAGAATGCAAGGGTAGGAGGCGAGGGAGAGATCTACTCTCCAAAGGCATGCCCCCATAGACTCACCTCCTCCAAATGGACCCTACCTATTTGTCCACTGATGAGTGTAGCACCCACATATTCCAGCCAACTCTCCAGGAATTTCTTTATCTGGGCAAGTTGACAACTAAGGTTAGCTGGAACATATGTGGACCCATGCTATGGCTTCCAGGGTGTACACGCTTACCCTTCTATTCTGTGCATTGCCATGGGATCTCAATTAACCTTTTCTTCCAAGAAGCACAGGAAATATGTAGAACCAACCTGGAAGGAAAGACTAACTGAGAGTATCCTGGACCAGCCTATTCCCAGCCCAATCAACAACATGGAAGTAAGAATAAATGACTGTTGTTTTAAGACATTGAGTTTGCACTCAGTTGACTGGTCATCATTTTTGTGAATAAAATTTTTGCTTTTACAGTGTCTTTTATTATGAAAGACATTGAGGCTACTGTATTTGTTGGTGTCAAAGCCCTTGAAGAAAGCCAGTCCTCTTTGTTGTTACTTGATCTTCTGTTGAAGCCACTGCCCTACCACTCATTCACAACCCCTCTCAAACTTATATATAAGTTCATGAAACCAGAGCATGCATCAACCACAGTGATATGTTTTCCTGATTTTAAAGCTGTCTTACTCTTCAACTCTAGCTCACTGCCTTTAAGCTTTACTGGTAGTATTCTTAACCTAGGCATTTTCTCTGTTACATGAGACTTCCTATGCATATCTAGACCCATTCAATTACTATGATGAAAAAGAGGTAAGCTGCTTAAACTACCATTGCCAACATGTTATAAAGAATATTGCACAGTGATACTTGTGACCATTTCAACTGTATTTACCATGACTAAGTGGATATCGCTTATCCTTTTTGCTTTCTGACTTTGCTAATCAAAAAACAGAGTAACAATTACTGCTATTTAACAGTTAGATATTTGGGATCAACTATGAACACACATTTGCTGAATGCAGGAGCTAATAAAAAGTTCAAAAGCAAATTATTTATTCTTCACTAAGTGTTCTGTCTCCTAAGAACATATATATTCATTAAAAGTATATATGAATATGCTTCATATTATGTGAATAATATGTAACAGATATGAAAAGGGATCAAGATTTAGGTAACAAAGTGAAGCTATGATTCTAAATGCTGCAAATTAGAGCGCAGGCAGATGGTGTACGTATTTCAGACTGTACTCTAGTCATGTTTTTGTTGTTGTTGTGTGTGTGTGTGTGTGCTGTTGTTGTTGTTGTTTTTTGTTTTTTGGTACTGGGAATCGAACTCATGACCTAGAGTTTGCCAAGCTAGATAGGTGGTTTTGTTTGAGCATCCACTCAGTGTTTGTAGAAGTGGGAAACACAAGTAGAAGGACACCCTCCTTTGAACTTGTCCTTTAAAAACTAACATGGTGTGGGTGAATTTGTGTAAGCCATTTAATCTAAAATGTGTGGGTCAAGCCGGGTGTGGTGGCGCACACCTTTAATCCCAGCACTTGGGAGGCTGAGGTAGGAGGAGCGTTGTGAGTTCCAGGCCAACTTGGGCTACTACATGAGCAAGGCTGGCCTGAACTGCATAGCGCAACTCTGCCTCAAAAAAATAGGGCCGGGAGTTTGGCTCAGTGGCTTGAGCACCTGCTTGGCAGGCGTGAGGTTGTGAGTTTGATCTTCTGTACCAACAACAACAACAACAAAAAAATAGTGTCCATCAGGTTGGAATTATACTTGGTAATCCATGAATCCTTATACAAAGACTAATACTTATCAGATAGATCTGTAGTGCTGGACACTGTGGGAGTGAGAGGAGAAGATAGGAAGACTGGAATGTATGACATAATGTATGCTCAGAGTTTCTGATCTTAGTGACTCATGTCTCAGACATACTTTGGTCTTCTTTTTGCATACCTATTTCTCCATTTTCCAGTGCCTTTACTCTCCTTTGATGCCTTCATTTTGTCTCAATTCTAATTCTGTGTTCTGGTAGGGCTTAGGAAGACTTCTGGCTCAGTAGATCAAATTCTCATCTCTATAATAATTTTTTTTTTTTTTTTTTTTGGTACCAGGAATCAAACTCAGGACCTTGTGTTTGCCAGGCAGGCATTTATGCTGCTAAGCTAAATTCCCAGCTCTATAGTTGATTTCATGATAGACACATAATGTAAATTAGACCAAGAGATGATGCAGCAATATAATACATTAATTAGTGTATTATTATAGTGTATTAATAATTTGATGCTTGGTCTTTTCCTCATTAAATCATTTTCAGAATCTATCTACATTTTGTGAGCTTCTGAATCTAAGTGCACACAGTTCCCTGAGTTACCTAGGGTATTTAAATTCAAATATAGATGACTTTTACCTAAACAGGGATAAATGGCAGAAATGTGAAAGCATTACTTCATTAATTTCAAAGGGTAAATACATTCAATGTTGCTGTATGTAACAAGTGTTTCCCTGTATTAACTGTAATGCAATTCTCCCTAACTAGGGTGAAATAAGCCTGCCTGGTTTAATGTTTTGGAATGACAGCAGTGCATATGCTGTGATCGTGGTGTCACTGTAAAGGCTATCAGTGAATTAGTTCTTTTAATTCTCATAACAATTCTCCATGGTCCTGTCGTTCTACACATTTGACCAGCAAAGCACTGAGATTTAGATAAGAAGTCACATACCTAGTAATACTGTATTTATCCAAAAGCTACCTAAAAATAGTTCAAATGCTTCCTTTTCCCTTTTAATTTGAGTCTTGTTAGTATAGATCTTTGAAGGGCAATGTGACATATACATATTTAATGATCGTACTTCTTTTATCTTCATTTTCAGGGTGATTGCATCTGAAGTCTTGCTGAGAGATTTTAAATGCAAAGCATTGGGTTTCTATCTTAGATGTAATGTTAACTTTCCTTGGGTATTTAAACCTCTTTTGGAGAGTGAATTTTAGCCTGGAAATTAAAAGGAATATAGATTATATAAGCTTAATTAATTTATACTTTGAGTGAGGAGAGCCTTAGGAGATTATTCTTTATTTTTTTCTTATCTTACTTGATGTATTGCTCCCCCATATTTCCAAATAGAAAAGAGTACAGACTAATGAAAATATTCATGTTACTTCAACAACAAGAAAAATGATGAATGGTGAAAGTGCTTTGAATTGTATAAATGTCATAGGCATACGAATCCTGCAACTTCCTCCTTGCAACCGTATAATTGCTTTGGATGACAAGATTTCCAAAATAGAAAGACTTCGGCTGTGACGTGCATAATAGCATTTAGTGAAACACATGAACTTATCCCTTACCTGTCAGAAAAATTCGTCCTGCAACTATAGTTCTAGTTGATCATTCTTAGTATTTTTCATGAAAGAAAAAAATTCAGAAATTCATATCAGTTGGGGTAGATCACTTTGTTAAAGGTCACTTATATGAAAAAAATGAAAAATCTCATTTTTCTATTTTACCTTTAGAAAAGTACATCTTTTTGTTACTAACTGAAGTGTTTCATATGAAAAATACAAATAAGAAGTGCTCTCTATAGATTTGCAAAGAGAGAATGGAGTGAATATGTATCTCGGAAGTTTTATCAAGGTGATTATCAAAAAACAGTATTCATTAAAGCCATGAAACAGTAGGTTATATTTCAGATATAGTTTATTAACACAAAGGAACAAAAACCTACAGAATGCTTTTTAAATATTACCAGAATTAATGATATCTGGTTCTTTCCTAGAAAATTTTCTGAAATTGTTTCTTGGATTGCATGTGTATTATGCATAAGAGTGGAAGTTTAGATTGTTTTCTCTTCTAGTACATGTGTTGTTTTATAAAATAAATTACACTGACTTTATCCTTAAGAGTCTTTCAAGTAGGTGCAAAATAATTGATTTAAGGCTGTGTAAAATTAGAAGAGGGCTATTGAGTTCATCTTGAAACACACATTTGAAAAAATAAATATTAATAATAAAGTAAATAATCAAGTTATTAAGTGTAATTACAACTTTTCACATACTTTTTAACTTAATTTTGTTACCATATGTAGCTGTAATTTTATTTAATTACCTATTCTCAGGAAATGATAGAAAAAAATGACCACTTTCTTTAATTAGAAAACGGAATGGTATCCTGAGCTTCCACAATGACGTGTCAGTGAACATATTTGGGGCCCCGGATTTAGCATGCAGCAGGATGGCTATTTGATGGAACTGGTAGCCAACTTAGGCAACTTAGAAAAGTTCTAACCTGGTATGAATTCTTGTGAAAAAAAATGTGGTAATTTTGTTTGGCCATAACCTTGGTGGGAGCCTGCTTTGAAATGTAGATACAAAAAGGTCAGGTATAATTGTGCTCTATGTTATAAAATCTAAACAAGAGATCTTATTTCATCAGTTGTATGTCCTCGTGCCAGCATTCTAAGTTTCTGCCTTTGAGCAGAATTTCTAAACATACTCAATTTCTAAACATACTCAAGTCTCTTCAGAGTTAGAAGTGCGGCACGGATTTGGCTTTTACTCCTTGTCTTGTTCTTTACATTCATGTCTATATTAAGGAGAATAATTGATAGTCAGATTTCTACAGTTTCTCCTTTGCTTTTTCCCTTAACCTTTCTGCTGTCTGGTTTTGCCACCGCTGCTGTACTTAGAACAACACAGTTTAAGCTGCCCACGCGTCTGTAATGAGCGTCAGATGCAGAGGCTATTTGTAAGAAGTCTTTGCTACACTTGGCATTCTCACATTCTCCTCTTGGAAGTGTACACTCTTTCTCCTGGAAATATTAGTTTCCACTTTCCTAATGACTCTGACCTCTCTCTTGCTTTACATTTTAGCGTTCTCTAATGTTTTACCCTAGTGCATCACTGTTCTTCTCATATGCAGAGAGAATCCTTTCCCCCACTAGTATATTTGACACAACTTATATAATAAGTACTACATTTTTACCTCCTCAGATTTCCTTTTTCCTTCCTTCCATGCATCTTTCTTTTCTTCCTTTTGTGTATTCACTCATAAAAATCTTGGTAGATACGCAATAAGGTAGTAGGTATCGTCTGGTGGGATTCAGGAGATAGGTTCAGTTTCCTTTTTCATAATTGTACTTACTTTCTGATTTTTTACATTGAATATGAATTTTATTTATGAGTAAAATATGAGATTATTTCCAGTGATTCTTTTCAAGAATAAGTACTTTCTTTGACTCTCCCACGATTGCCTCACACACTGAACTGTACTGTTTGTGCTGAGTGAAGTGAAGGCTAAGGACCATGGTTCAGTCAGCTTTGTAAGTTGTTTACAATGGCACTTGGGATTCGGTAGCTATTCAGTAAATCTGTTTGTACTGCCCTAACCTCACCACACTTGGCATAATTAAAACTGCATGATAAAAATTATTGAATGCATGCATGATAACCCACAGCAGACAGGATTTAGTTCAGTATCCTGAAGAGGAGACTACCATAGTTATGCCCACAGTTGCTGTACTTTTTCTCAGAGAACCTGCCCATTTTTAGCAGGGAGAAGAGAGTGAGGAGAAAGTAACAGCTAGAGGGCTGCCAGACTTGTTGACTGGGAGAGAAAGACTAGCATTTTAAGGTGCAGAGTACATTAGGACTCTGAGGCGAGGAATATAACTGAGAGACCTGAACTAGAAATACTAGGTGCAGTTTCCTCTGAAGAGTTTGCCAATTCTTGACCTGTATAGGTGTGGGCTGACATGTCTTGAAATCAAATAGAAGCCTGTGTTTAGGAGATCAAAGACCTGAGCAGAGATAGCAGAAGTATGGTGGTCCTACAGAAAATATAATTTAGAGTTTAGTACCCATGAAAGTAGAGTGCCCTTGTATATTTCACAAACTTACAATTCTGATCCCAGAAGTACTGTGATTTAGAAGTAAAGACAAGGTAGAAAAAAATCATAAGCAAATCCAAGCCCCAAGAAAGCCTAAGACCTAGATGTAACTAAAGATATAGTACTGTACCTGCATTCAGAAATAATGTAAAATTGTGGAGAAAAATAAGACCAACAGGTATCAATGAAAAAACAAGAAAGAAAAAATGTGATTCAGATATTGGAGCTGTTAGGGATCTCTAGGTAACTATGATTAGTACTTTTAAGAAATAGAGAAAAAGATTGAGGGTTCTATTAGAAAAGTAGAATCTGAAAAAGATATTGACAGAAAAAATTCAAACAGATTTGTCAATTCCAAAGAGAGTTTAGTGAACTATAAAATAATTGCCTAGAAATTTCCATAATCAAGCCCAAAGAGGGAAAAAGCTTAAAAATGAAGAATATATAAATCTGTGGTACATGCCTAATATACACACATAATTCCTAAAAAGTGAAGAGAAAGAGAATGAGATAGGATTACTAAGAAAAAAAATTCTTTTTGAAAAGGGTAATTAAATCACAGATCCATAGTCTCCAGGCTACAGGGAGGCTAATGCAAAGAAAATTTGTAACTAAGTACAACATAATAAAACTGCTACAGACCAAATAAAACTGCTACAATCCAAAGGGAAAGATAAGAATCTTAAAACAAACTACTTTTAATTTTCTTCATATTTGAGTTTTACATGTATAGGAGATTATTAGCAACTAGTGTGTATGCAGCCACAGGCTTTCAAAGGTCATAAAAGACCTGGAAGCTAGACCCAGAACTGGGAAAAAAAAATAAAAGGTGAGAGGACTGGGAACATTAAACCAGAAAAGAATAAGTGAAACAATTATGGCTGGCTTAAAAAAATTTAAGTGTTGTCAAGGAGAAAGGCAATTTTCTTGTTTTGTGTGGTCCAGCAGATGCAAGTTGCAAGAAAGCAAATTGTGAGCGAACACAGGAAAGTTTAACAAATGCAACTGAATGGAAACAGCACAGTGGATTTGTAGTCATTGCAATTTTTAAACTGGGATTTAGATGACCAAGCATCACAGTTGTAGAAAGGATTCTTAAATTGACTGTGAGTTTAATGAGCGCTCCTGTAAGACTTTACAACTCCAAGGTTAAATAATTCTACAAGGTACATTCTATTGACTGTTGTATTTTCATGAATGCAGCTGTTTTAAGAACCCATTCATCTGACCATTAACTCAGCATATAGTATTGAGCACCTGCTTTGTGCAAGACCTGACAGCCAGTGGAGCTCGGGAGAAGTGTAAGACACAGTCCCTGGCATCGTCTTCCTTGCACACGCGAGAAAGCCAATTCTGGAGAGTTTATAACTTTTTCAGGTCACTATAATACAACTTAGCACAAGAGAAGACAGGACATATATTATTAAAATGGAACTGAATCGTGTAAAAGGATAATTCATCTCCACTAAATGGGGATTTTATTCCTTTTAACAGAGAAGATGACATGCTGTTTGTCATGTATTGAACAAAACTGGCATAAACACAACCTTTACAGCACACCCAGATGCTATTAGTCCACTAGTGCTTAATGCTCCTGAAGCCACGTGTGGAGCTTCCCTGCTCCTCACTTAAAATTTCTTGTAGTTCTTCAAAGAACCTTATTTTGTGTTTTGGTTGTCAGTGTAGTGATTTCAAGTTTCTTGCATGAAGTGATTAAATAAGTCTTTATGTAATGGCAGAGGAAAAGTGTTAATGGTAAGTCTTACATGTATTTTTTTGTGCCATTAAATTAAAACCCTGTGCACTTACTGCCTGCCCTAAAAATTTTTTTCCTGCTGACTCTAATGGGTTTGAGAATCTTTGATCGCATCATTTTAATAACTCAGCCTCAAAAACAGTTTTCCTAGTGGTCTATTTTTAAAAACTTCATCTAACAGAAAAGATGCTTTACATTTAAAAGCATCCTTTTAACTGGAGGGAGAATAGGAAATACCTGATAACTCAGATTTTTAAAAATCTGTCCTTGATTTGCCCTTGAGCATTACTGAAAAATATTTTCCGATCGACTGCCTGAAGATTGTTTTTTGGGGGGAAAATAAATGTTTCAACTATGATGTTGTGTTCCCATTAGATACACCTGTCGACTCATAAACTGCTAAAGAAATGGATATTTTGTTTCAGTGACAACCTAAAGGAAAAGCAGATCCTAATGTGGTAGATGGCAAAATAAAAACAGACGTCTCTCTTGTGGTCGTGCGCTGAAGGCTTAATGAACACATGTGTAGGTAGTTTAGCTGTGAGTCCATAGATGCAGCCAGAAGCCTGGAGCCACCTTGACGGAGCCTCCCTGGCAACAGCAGCAGACACAAGATAGGTGCCTTGTCCTTTTGTCTCCTGAATGGTCATTCCCTTTTCGTTGCTGAGTTTCTTATGAGCTTATGTCCAGTGAGCCTGAAGAATCTATAGATTCTGTTATAGATGTGACTTCTGTATAGTCCAAATTTCAGCCTCTGCCAGTTTTTTGTCTGTGTCAATAAGATTATGCTGAAAGTACTCTGATGTACAGATTCTCCTTAAATTGCTTTAAGATTCCAAAATTGAAATTAATGTACTAATAATTTAGGCTCAAAAGCAATTACATTATACTTAAAACCTACTATTTGTGGTAAACTCTTACTGCATACACAAAACTATTTTGGTGCTGCTGATTAGTAGAGATTTGCCTTAATAACTTCGTGTACTTACAGAATACTTTGTTAGTTGAAAACCAAGTAAGCAAAATAAGTGAACTTGTTGATTATATTTTCATTATTATTTGTCCTTCTTAGCCTTTCCCTAATTGACATCTCCAGATAGGGAAGACAGGCTACTTCCTATTTCAGGAGTGTATTGTTAGTGTGTGATAACTATATAAATGTACACAACAATACTGGTGAGTTAAAGAAATTAAGCTTTGCAAAGGGCAGCATTAATTTGTTGATTTGGAGCTTGGGAATGTGTGTTATTTTGCGACTGAATAACATTCTTGAATGTTTAATGCATGGCTCCATTTACCTTGATTAGCTCAGCAATTCACTACGCATTATTTCCAAAGATGCTAATAAATTTTAAATCAAAATAGATTGAATTGCCTCTAAAATTGTGGAGATTATCCGAAAGTGTCAATCTCTGGGAAATTGAAATTCTGGCATCATAACAAATACAATTCAGTTGTGTAAATACTATACAAGAATAATGGATTTTGGAAATATTATAAGATAGGAGTAAGTTTTTGAACATAATAGTTTCTTTTACATTACTTTAGCACTAGATTTATTTTACAAATTCCATTTCATTTGGAGAAAATACTTTTGCCATTATTGCAATTCTTAATCTCTATAATTGGTACAATTTGAAAGAAAAAAACATTATCTTACTGATTTTTATTTACTTCACTCACTTGTGGACTGCTCAGACGTTAAAATTTAAAAGTTTCTTCTGCCTGATCAAATGACAAAGAAACATTACAGTGTATTTATTAACCTGTTTCACACATTAATGACAAACATTTGCATATGTGATTAAAAAAGCATTCACT
Organism: Dasyprocta punctata; assembly: GCA_004363535.1. Lineage (NCBI taxonomy): Eukaryota > Metazoa > Chordata > Mammalia > Rodentia > Dasyproctidae > Dasyprocta > Dasyprocta punctata. The sequence goes on along the minus strand of RJWM01000395.1, from coordinate 73,055 downwards.
TGCCTGTCGAAAGAAACTGAAATGCAAAGGCTTCTGATCATAGTTTTATATTAATTTATGTGTTACTTTAGTGGAGTATATAATGAGGAGGAGAAAATGATGGAGATGTGCCTCCTGTAAAGTCATTCAGGGCCTTGAAATACAAGGGTGTGTGTGTTTATGTCCAAAAAGAAAATATAACCATGCCTATGCTGATCAAGTCCTAATTTTTTTTAAAAGCACAAAGATATTCCAAAGTGTAGTCATAGTACTGTATTTTATTTTTTGTTTATTTACTTATCTGTTGTCTTTTTGAGATAGGGTCTTACTACGCAGTTTAGGCTCAGCTTGGGCTCACTTTGTAACTCAGGCTGGTCTCTAACTTGCAATGATCCTCCTGCCTCAGCCTCCCTAGTGCTGAGATTACAGGAGTGCACCACCATGCTTGGCTAATCATAGCATTTTAGAGTTGGTGTGATCCAGTTTCAATTTTGATTTCTCTTTATTACTAGCTTTTTGCTTTGGAGAAGCCATTAAACTCACACAACCTTAATTTTCTCATCTATAAAATGAGACTAATTACTGCTGCTGCACAGTTTTGTTTTCCTTGTTTGTTTTTGAGATAGAACAAAAATAAAGCCAGGATTTAATAAAATATATCGAGAGAATTTATGCAGCACTGAGTTTAGCAAATGCTTTGTTAGAACTGCTTTACGAAAATTATTTTTATTAACATGTGTTACTTGTGTATATTAATGAGGTTCACTTTCACTGTGAGATTGCCATACGTGCATACAATATATTCTGGTCTAATCCAATATTCTTTTATCCACCTACCCCCCAAAATGCACCATTCTCAAACCTCCATTTAATACTATTCTACATTAGGGGTACTATTTTTAAGCTTCCACATATTAGAAAATAAAACATGAGGTACTCATCTTTTGTATTTGGCTTATTTGACTTAACATAATGGCCTCCTGTCCCATCAGTATTTCTATAAATGATAAGATTTCATTGTTCTTTATAATTATATAAACTCCATTGGGAGTATTTACCACATTTGCTTTATGTGCTTGAGGAATTTCAAAACTATTCTCCATAGTGGCTATACTAATTTACATTTTCACCAAGAGTGTTCAACAATTCCTTTTTCTTCATATCCTTGACAGCATTTGTTGCTTTTTGTTATTAGTGGTAATGTTTTCTTTTTTTTTTTTTTTCCATTTTGGTAATAGCATTCTAACTGGCATGAGATATTATTTCATTGTGATTTTGGTTTGCGTTTAATTGATGATAATGATATTGACCATTTGCATTTCTTCTTTTGAGAAATATCTTTTCACATCATTTGCCCATTGGGAATTGTGTTGGTCTTTTTTTTTTTCTTTCACTGTTGTTAAGTTTTTGAAATTTCTCATGCATTCTGGATATTATCCCTTTATCAGATGAATAGTTGGTATATATGCTCTCCATTTCAGGAGGTTGTCTCTTTGCTCTGCCTTTAACACATGAAGGGTGACTCAAGAACTTTTGCAAGATACTCAGAGGAAGGCTGAAGAGAGAACATGTGAGAACATGTAAAACTCTGTCCTCTAGTCTAGTTATATTTATTTAACAATTGAACACTAAGAATGACAATCATTGAACCCTAAGTAAGGTGGTCAGGGAGGAGGAAGCATGTCTTTTCCCATAATGATTGAGACTGACTTGTAAAGTGTGGGAAATCATTGTGGCCTCTGAGTATGTGCATGACAGCAATCTGAAAATTATTTTTACCAATGATTGTATCCATGAGAAGTTTTGCTACATTTGGATTTAAGTCAATGACAAAACATCAGTTCTCTTCAATAAGCTTTACAAGAAAAATAACATTTTCATGCAAATTGAAATTCATTTTGTATTAATATTATTTTATGAGTTAGCTTTCCTTAAATCTTGATGACACTTTACAATTAGTTTTAACTTTTATTTATTTTGAACTTGAGAAAAATTTATTTGACCCTTTGGGTAATGAATATCTAATAGTTTGAAATCATATTTCAAGGAATGGTCCCTATTTCTTTGGGTGTCCTGATGTGTACTTTCATTTCCAGCATGTCAAGCACTAAATTTAAAACACTTATTGATTCTTGACTTTTACTCAGCCGTGAGCTCATTTACTTTAATGGGATTGTTAATAAAATGTCAACTGTCTCTTGTTCTGTGTTCAGTATCTATTTTCTGACTATACATACTTCTGATCTGTCATAGAAAAAAAATGACTAATATAATTTCTCAGGCCTTACAAACTACGTACACTTTAATGTCCACATTATAGATTTTTACATTAGAAAGTTCGCATGAGTTCATAATATGCAACTTCACTTACCATTGACATCAGCCTTTTCTGTGAAATTAATTTCACAAGTTGCCTACAGGAGAATAATAGCAACTGTGCTTTTGGATAATCATTTTCAGGGTTTTAAATTCTTTGGCAAGGTTTCATTTGTTATCTCACACGACATTCATTGAGTCAGAAGCATAGGTTGATTTAAAAAAGGAAGAAAAACAGCATTACAAAGAGAATAGTTTGAAATGAATTCAAGTCCCCGCTAGTTCATAGTTGCAACTGAGAATAAGTGAAGACACTTAATAATGATCTAGAGCATCATAGGAAGCACAGCTCTGAAGTCGTTGTGCTCTGAAGTTCTACTGTCTGAGGTGTGGAATTCAACTATCTACTAAGTCAGATGTGCAGAGATAGCCTTTGCTAAATAAGAAATGAATTTATAAAACTTACCAAGTAGTTACAATCTACTCTTGGTTCTCAAGACATGGGATCCACTGACTTGATGTCTGAATTCATTTTTTTATCAAGAAAAATAATAACTTTCCAGCTCATGTACTGATTTATAGGAAATATTACAAAGGTGGGGGGAAATATTTCAATTCATGTGTCTCCTTTTATAGCAGAAAAGTGTAAAATATGTGCTTACTGAGCTGGAAGTCATGATGTCACAGAGTACAGCTTATTGGCTACCCAGAATTAACAATGCCTTGATACACGTGTGAACTCGTGATTTTTTTCCAGCTGACATGATGACACCAGAAGACTGAGACGAAAGAACTTGGAAAGTAATCAGGAAACGTAATGAGGGATAGAATTGTTCACTGCTCTTTTGACAGAAGAATCAATTGGGAACTTGGGAGAATTTAACCTTTGCCATTTCTGCACTTGCTTTTACCCCTGATTTTCCAATGAAAGTCATAAATTATTCCAATTAAGCATTCCATGTAAATTCAGCTACTTTCCCTAAGACAGTTTCTCTGTATAATTGTTCAACTATAGTCTGCCACTGTGCACAAAGTAAAAATTCAAGTCCATTTGTTGATATTTGTAAACTGCTTGGCATTGCAAGGACTGAGTTTACCATTCCTTTCAGATGTTTCTTCTGATTAAGTGATAAATATATCTTTCACTGGGTAATTAATTTTTGAAAATAAATATCCACTGTTTTTGTTTTTTCTTACTAAGAATGTATTTGCCAATCATTTTCTGGTTTACTCTAGAACCAGGAATCTCTTAGTTACATATGGTGGAAATCCTATTATAGATTGGCTTTAGAAAAAAAAATAATAAAAGTCTGTATTAACTACCTGAAAAATTAGAGATTTTTGTGGATTTAATGCTGATACATGGGAAACAAAAAAATGAAACAAAATTGAACACTTAACAATGACAAATGACCTAAGGAGTACTGATCTTCCATCACAAGAAAAAATAAATGGATAAACAAAAAAACTGTGTCCACTCCTTAAATTTGAAAACAGATCTGCATGAAATAAAAACAAAGTTAAGAATTAAAAATAAAATTAAAATATAATTGGTAGGAATTTTAAAGTTACTGTACTGATTATTCTGTTTTTGAACATTCTATAATTCTACATAAAATCCTCATAAAGATACAGTGGTGCCTCAGTTTATGAATGCTTCTGTTCAGGAACAGTTTAGTTCACAGACAGAAGTGCCTGCCAAATCTTTGTTTTTGTTTGAGAACTCTAAACCACAAGACAAATACAACTGCAGCTGTCTTTCCCACATCAACACCAGTGCCGCCGTCTTTTCCAGAACCATAGAATGAATTAAGTTCATGAACTGAGATGCCACTGTACTACTATTTGATAAAAATGAAGCAGAAAAGCACTGATAAGACATTTGAATTTATTATCTTATTTTTCATTAATGAATGGGGTATCGAAGTAGGCAAAATAAAATAAAAACAGTCAAGCTCTAGACAATTCTCTGGGTCTCCTGAATGTATGTTTGACAGCATATAGTTTCTCCACACCTTTTAACAGGGAAGGCTGTTTCTATCTATGTCACCTGAGTTTTAAGTAGCTACACTATCAAATTCCTTTAAGTAGTTTTAATGTGTTAGTCCTTTAGGTTTCTTTCAGAAAGTCTTCTGTACAGAAATTCCTAATGTTAGAGATTATTAAATAGAATATAAAGGATAAAGGCTGTGTAAAGTAACAAAATGTTACTTTGGTAAGTACTTAATGCATACATTCCTGTCTGTTGTAGTATGTGATGTGTAGATAAATTATAGACATGCTAAATAGTGTTTTGTTGTAAACAATTAGTATCGTAAAATAGTTTGTACCAAGTTTTATAAATATCTAAACAGATATATGTATATGTAATTTTAACTTATGTTTTCTCCAGTTATTATTTATTTGTGTATAGAAATGTTAAAATTGTACTTTTGCTTTCAATTTTCCAAATTCCGAAAATTTAGCAAATCTCTTCTGCCTTAGCATCTGTAGAGCCTGTTGAATTCACCACTACCTGCTCACCCACCACTACAAATAAAAGAAGTCTTCTAGAGTATTCTGCTTGTAAAATTCTATAGCACCATTAGTCAGTTGCAAGAGAATTATCTTTGCTCAAGTTAATGAGTGCTACATATACCCCCGTAGGGACTTGAAAATTTCACTTGCTCTTTATTATTCCTACAGAATATTGTATCCTTATATCCATGAAATAACTCCCTACCCAACACCATCCAACATTGAAAACAAAAGTACAATTTTAACATTTCTATACACAAATAAATAATAACTGGAGAAAACATAAGTTAAAATTATATATAGATATATCTGTTTAGATATTTATAAAACTTGGTACAAACTATTTTATGATACTAATTGTTTACAACAAAACACTATTAGCATGTCTTTATTATTCCTACAGAATATTGTGTCCTTATATCCATGAAATAACTCTCTACCCAACACCATCCCACAACAAAAAATGTATTTTACATACATTTTTACCTTTGTATAATAAGCATTCATTGTTTTGATTTTCTACAATTTAAGATTTAAAAGAAAGCGAGAAACAAAGTGAGGAAATTCGAGAGGTACAATGTATTGAGGACCTACTTATTTAGTGAATAGGATCAGTGGACTCATATAACTAGGTTATTGGAGATATTTGCAATTTTTGTGCATTCAGAGGTGTTGTCATGGTACTATAGTGATGCAGTATTACTCTATAGACTATGCACAAATTGTGCAGGCAAATTAAAGGTAATATGGTGTCTATGTGTTGCCCAAGTTCATTGAGAGACTGCCTGGCAGGATCTAAATAAGAGCTTTTTGTTTTTGACTTGGAATAGACTAACTTTAGAATGTGTCATCAGCCATCATGTTTTGCATTTATTATAAAGTTAACATGTCATTTTTTAAAAAAAATTATCTCATTTGCATATTTCTTTTTGAGTTAGTTTTGAAATGTCAATAGTTTTGAAAGTTAACTTTGTAAATATTTTGCTTTACATATCCTCTGTTTCTTCTCTGTGTTTCTACTCCAGGACTGGGTGTACACATGATGGCACACTAATATCTTTTCATTAGCTTTGCAAAGGATGTATTTTGACACCATAATTTCCCCTCCAAGCTCTGGGGTGTTTTACGCTTGACTTCTCTTGATTTTCCTCATTTAGAGACTCCCACAGTGCAGTCAAGAGTACAAACCAGCTGCAAGCATGATTTTGTTTTCCACATGTATTTGTGAAAAAACTGTCTAGGATGCCTTTTATCTGGCTGATATTTTCAGAGTAAAAGAAGGACAAAATAATTCCAGGTTAAAAACACTTGTGGATATTTGTAAACTATTTTTTGATATTAGAAGTATGCTGAGTCCAATCTGCTATTCCTCCTGTTTCTTCTAATTACTTCATAAATGTATAATTCACTAAGCATTTATTCTTTATAAATAAAATGCCCACTGTTTTTGTTTTTTTGAATAAGACTGTATTTGCTAATTATTCTCTGGTTCGGTTTATTTGAATCTTTTAGTTACATATGGTGGCCTAAAACCTAGCCTAAAATGGCCTTAAAAAAAGAAAAGTATAGCAATAAGAATTTGACTTCTGTAAATTAGAGATTTAACTAATTTGATGTAGTTTGACCTCAAGTTTTATAATATCATTGTTCTTTGGCTTTATTTCTCTGCTCTTCTCTAGCTGTGTCCTACCTTCTGTATGGGCATGGTGTCCAGATTGGCGTCACACATGGTAGCCACAGAAGGGTCCAACTTCTCTACTTCACACTTTGAAATCCAAAGGAAACAAGAGACTTTTTCTGGTACCTACCCTTAGGTAGAGGGAGGAATGGTTCTCCCAGCAGTTCCAGCTAATGACTCCTTATGTTTCCTTACTTTGATCTGGGTTATATACTCATCCCTGCACTGAAGTTAGAACTCAATGGTATAGAATTTACTCCCTGTTTAAGCATATATCCTTGAATTGTGAAACAAAAAGTTTAGGGATGAGTTCAAAGGGATTCACCTGAGGTAGTTCTGGGTGAAGTTGGTGAAAGTAAGGGGGAATTAGATATTGAGAGGACAACCCACAAGTGTCTAGCACATAGAAAATACCATTTTCAAATACTTCTTCTTTTCAAATATTTTCAGTCACTGAGTTGTTTTCAAATTTGTGCGAGTTAATGGTGTCACTTGGTAAAATCTGAGGCAGAGGAATGATAAAGTGCCTCAACAGGTATATGAAAGATTAATGAATACATAAATGCAGGCTCACTAGAGACATAAGCCACACCTGTGAGACCAGAGCTCTTTCCATTACAACTATGCATTAATGAGTTAGTGGATAAGTAAATGTACTGAATTTTTTAAATTGAAGTTAATGTTGGAGACATGGTCATTTTCTGTTGACTGCAGGAATAAAGATAAAGTTTCTAGCAAATGCACATCTTCAACTTAATGGGTGGTGGGTCAGAGCTTGAAATGAGCACATAGGCCTTGGTTCTGTCTTCACAACTGCATACACTGCCTTTCAAACTCTGACCATATTTTTCCTTTAGAAATAATCCTGTGGGCACTTAAAGATTCACATTTCCGGTTTTGTTTACCGTGGCTTAGTTATGTCTTCCTACTGATGACCTAAAATTCTAAACTTTGAAGTTGACCTCAAAGAATAGATTTCCCTTCTGCTCTGCCTTAAACTGTTGGTATTTGGCACCAGCAACTGAATATTTGCTGTGCTTCCATTGCGTGCGTGTGTGTGTGTGTGTGTGTGTGTGTGTGTGTGAAAGAGAGAGTGTCTGTAGTGTGTGCATGCGTGTGTGGGTAGGGAGTTGTTTTAGGAGAGGTGGGAAGCAATGACCCACCGCCCCCTATGCAAACAAGACAATGTCTCACTCTGCTCTATGACTACCAAGGTGTCAATGTGTGACAACTGTTAGCCTGTGTGAGATTTGAGTGTTACATCTCATGTGCTGGGTACCCACAGGCTAATCACAGCAGTAGGGACTAAATTAAGAGTCCAGCAGCACTGCTGAAAATTACTGTGTGGTGATTCTGCCAGGGGCAACATCTTATATGTTCATTCCTGTGATGTTTTCATTCTGTAAAATCACCTCGCTAGCCCCTCATCCAGGAATAATTCTCTAGTCTTCTGTGTATGTCTGTGCGCTATGCTAAATCCTAAAATAAACTCCTTTCCTACAAAAGGTCATGATGATTACAGCGCTTTGTAACTCTGACTGGCAGCAACACTTCTTTTTTAACTCACTGTTCTTAAAATACTGTTTATAAACTTTACCAAAAAGTGCTTATGCATACAAAGTAGAACTTTGCTTATATAAAGAGATAAAATATAGTAAGTTGATAATTTAGAGATAACCAGGCTGTTATGGTTATGGTCCTGTGACTCCGCCAAGTCATGACATGGACACAGCTGAGTCTGGCGTTTGTGATTGGTTTTGTTGTCTAGCACTGGGATTGGTGATGTGAGTGCTGCACCCGCCCAGGGGTGGAGCTGACATACAGTATAAGGGTGGGAAGAAGGTGTGTCTCTCTCTTGCCAGTTTGCCTTGCTGTTTTGTGGCCACCATGAATGACTGCCCTGCCACACCATGCTGCCTTGGAGCCAACTGAGTATGGACTGAAACCCCTAAGAACTGTAAGAAATAAACCTTTCCTTCCCTAATTTTGGGCACCAGGTATTTTTGTCTCAGCAACAAGAAAAAGTAACCAAGACACAAGTTTAGATTATCTAGAGCCTTTCATCAGAGGAGATGGGGTCTCCTGTTGGCTTAAGAATAAAGAAAGAAGTGAAAGAGGAGGAAAGAACATTATTGTATTGTGAATCCCTTGTAATCAGTTGTGGCCTGCTAAGGGGCATCTGAGAGTATAAGAGAAAAGAGTGTGTAGTCTTCAGCTAATCAATGCAGAAAAGAGAAGAAAATAAGAGGGAGATGAAGATCAGTTTTATGACTGTTATCCCCATGTGACCAGGTAAATAAGAAAACTTACCTTATACATGTGTAAACTAAGATACACCTATATAAAGTGTTGTGCTCTGGATGAGGTGTTGACATAGGTAGGTTTGTGATCTTATAAACCAACTCAAGTGTTTCTAAAATTTTTATTTGTAAAATAAGGATTAGAGGAACCCAATGATACCACCTTCTCTTACAATTGTGGGAAATGCAGAAGTATGACAGACTTCCAGATGTTAAATTTAGTCTGGATCCAATTTAAGCTTTGTGATTAAATTTTACTTGCTTTCTAAGTCTGGTTAGAAGCCCACAAATGAGAATAGCTTGAAGTATCACCTTGCTCATCAACTTGGGAACATTACCCATTTCTTTTAGGTTTGGACAATAACAGACATTGCTCAAAGAAAGGACATAAGACAAATAGAGTTCCCTCTCAACCAGCAGCTAGTAATGACTGCAAGTGTTCTGTCTGCCATTAGGAAAAACAAATAAAAAAAACTCCAAACCAATGAAAATTGGGTGAATAGCAGATAATGGTGGTGAGATTTTGAGGGGGAGAGGAATTTGAATAATTTGAGTGAATATTGCCGTGCTCTTTGTGTAACTTCTCATTTTCAGTTACTTCCTTTTTTCATTTCAGGCTTTACTTCAGTAATGCAGCAATCTAAGAAATGCTGGTTCTGTAAAAGTCATCCAGTGTTTCAGATTTGTGTTAAAGAAATACATGCCCTATAACTATGGAACACTTACATACAATAAGAAATTTAGAAATGTTACCAAAATATACATGAGACAAGTTGTTTGCTCACTAGTTTTGGAAATGTATAACATTAAAGTTTTCTCTTATTCAAGAAATCTTTTTTTTTTTTAATCGTGTAGAAACATGGCAGAGCTTCAAGGTTGAAATCTAAATTACTGTTGAGATTTAGAAGAGATAGAACTAATGAATGTGATAGCATGGATCTTAATGTCTTCCTGTCCTTTCATCCAACTCAAAGATGGCCACCGCTGCACTGGGAGAGGATGCCTGTTGGGCCCCTCTGCAGGAAATGTGCCATGCGAGAGACTGACATCAATAACTTCAACATTATGCTGTCATTTCTTAAGAAAGGCATTGAACGGTGGATTTAAATTAGCATTTCACAGTTGAAGTACTGTTAAGTATGGACCTTGGCATGGACTACAATAGATTTATGCTGTCTATAGAACAAGGCATCTCTTCATAAGTCATTCAAATCTTTGGCACTTGAAAGGTTGATACCATTTCAGTAAGTGTAATAGTGAATTTGATTTATAATTTTATAGCCCTCTAATTTTGGGGTCTTTGAATCTTTATGAGTGATTTTGAACTATAGTGGAATTCAGATCAGATCAAACATTTATGTCCAATGAATTAATACACAGGACAAAAATTTCAGTGACTTTTCTAGTATAGTCAAATCAGAGAAAAAATCTACAGTGGGCAGTTTTAAGGATGCCATTTTTTCCATCTGACATTTATTTAATTTTTATTCACTGTTGGAGGTCAAAGTCATATCAATGGAAAATACTTTATACTTTAATATTTTTTATTATCCCAGTATACCACTTGAACTTTCAAAGAAAATACGATGGTCAGTTGATATGCATGGCATTTGCTGGTTAGTTTTCAGTAATTGCCGTGATGTTTGGTGATCAGTGGCACATACTAGCACTGAGATTTTTAGTAAGGACTTAATTTTACTGAGTCAGTTTTGTTGTATGCAGATTTGTTGGGAGCCGTTGAAGCTGGAAATTGACTTAAGGCATGACCCAGACATGACCTTATCAAAGTAACAAAGAGCACCTGGGTCAACCACGTAAAAAATGCTCCTACAGCCTAGCAAAACAGGAGGCTCCTAAACAATCCAGGCCTGGGTTGCTAGGCAGAGGGGCTGAAATTGACGTCATCCTTCCCTGTGTATAAATAAACCCGCAACATTGGTTGAGCAGTTCCTTTCCTCCCATCAGGAGGATAAGAGCTCCACCTGACTCCAGCTTTCTCTCTGTCTTTATTTTCTTAGCCTCTCGCGGTCCTTCACCCCAAGAACCTTAGGAGCTGCATGGGTCACGGCACAGATTATATTGCTTACATATTCAAATAGATGAAACAAGTGAGGGTATATCAGCCTTCAAATATCTCATATAATAAAGAGAAAAACTCAAAGCTGTTTCCATTAGGGTTAGATCCTACTATGTGTGGCTGTAATTGTTCAGCTACAGACTGTCCTCACTCTTTCCTTTTCATGATTTTCTTGGGTACACAAAACACTAAACTTCTACTTAAGCTGGATGCTTCATTATTGGATTTGTATTTCTCCTTCACTAGTATTTGCCTTTCATTCTTTCTTATGTGCAAGAGACAGTCATTTTAAATAATAAATGGATGGAAATAAGTTTTAGTCTCAGATAGATATAAATCATGTTTAGGTCTGTTGGAAGTGCAACAATAAAAAACAAAAGCAAAGAATGGAAAAAAATCATCTTATGTGTTCACTGTTTCCATATAAAGAAAAATTTAAAAGTGTTTAATTATTTAGTAGACATTTTTGATATTGCAAATACTTATCTGATATAAAAAAAATCTTATGACTGGGCAATGGAATAGAGAAAAACAACTTCAGGGATGGGCACTACTTTAGCCATGATAGGGAAGCCTACGGACAGAATATAACATTTGAGCCAAGATCCAGACTGTGGGAACTGAGCACTCATTCCAAATCGAATAAATGACAAAGTCTTTTAGGTTAGAATATGTTTGAGAAGGGACTGAAGGAAGATATATTTGATGGAAGGCAAAATGTGATGAGGTCAGAGAAGTAGGAGCCAGATTTTGTAAGGGCTTATCGACAACTACAAGGAGTTTGGATTTTATCATAGTCAGGATAGGAAGTCATTGGATGCCTTCCCATTTATCCTTGCATCACCTTGGTGATATCGGTCCTTCAGTCCAGAAAGACAAGAGAACCATCAGTGACTAAAGGGAGCAAGTGACTATTTGAGGTTGTGTTGGTTATCTCCATTTTTTCAAAAAGACATTGATATAAACAATAAAAATGAATAAAATTGCACAAAAGTCTTAAACTCCCATTGAAAAGACTGAAGGCTGTAATAAGGAAAAGTCTGTAACATTGCTAACAACAACAAAAATCTTTCTTGGTCTTACTTCAAGCATCACATTAAACTAGAAAGACTCCATTTCTTCTTCCTCACTGTATTTTTGTCTTAGTTTGAGTTGCTGTAGCAGAGATCTGCAGACTGGATGGCTTATAAAAAACAGAAATTTATTCTCTGCAACTCTGCAGACTGGCGCATTGGGATGCAGATCTCAGTTTGATCTCTGGGGCGGACTCTCTTCCACGTTGTAAACTGGGGTCTTCCATCCTCCCACAGCGAAAGTGGAAGCAGTGAGGGAGCTCTCTGGGGTCTGTTTCATTTGGCCACTGATCCTTTTCATGAATGTGCTCCCCTGGTGGCCTAATCGCCTCTCAAGATTCCTGCCTTCAAGCACTCACGATTGAGTGGAATTCAGTACATGAATTTTGATAAGAGACAGGCACTCAAGATATAGCACTCTACCCCTAACCCCAGTTCATCTCCATTCATTACGTGCCTACTGCCCTAGAAGTCTTAGCTACTTTCAGAATAGAATAATGTCTGAAATCTAAAGTCTTATCTACATATCACCTAAATTAGATATAGATAAGACTCAAGGGATGATTCATCCTGAGACAAATTGCTGTGTAGCTGTGAATCGGATGAGTTATGTGCCTCCAAAATACAGAGGTTTATTTAACCCATGGTTCTGAAAACTGGGAAATCCAGGAGTATGATATCAGTGTCACTTTGGCTCTCATGAGGGCCTTTTTTGCTGAATCATAATATGGCAGGGCTATCACCTGATGATGAGACAGAGCGACCTTGCCAGAGGGAGCTCAGGTTTAAAGCAAAACCATTGATAACCTGTTAACCCACTAATTCTTGAATGGATTAATGCATCCTCTCCCAAAGGACTCACCTCTCAGTACTGCTGTACTGGGCACCAAATTTCCAACACATAAACTTTTGAGCAATACATTCAAACTATATTAAATACCCTGAATACTCTGTGTGAGATTTCCCTCATTAAAGAACATCACTGCAGAGGGAGTTGTCTGTGGGGGCCAACCAAGTTCAGTTCACAAGATTGTCCATTTCAAAATTTCTTATTGAAAATGTTGAAAGGGAGACTGATAAAAACCCATACATAAAGCAACAATAAACAATCTGGGTACATGATAGGGATGGGTTGATTTTCTCAGTAGATGGAAATAATAGAATGAATCAGTTAAAATGAAATTTACCAAGAACTAATACAAAATATTTGGCATAGATAAAAATTTCACCACACAGTAGAAACTAGCCAAGAGCATATTTTTGAAGACTTAAATTTTATGTAACTAACTTCTTTCTGCTTTTATTTGTTATTCAGAAAGTGTCTTTAGTTAGTTTTGAGATTAATAAAATATCAAAGTTTTTAGGCATAATGCCTCATTCATAATATATAAGATGATAATGCCTGACTATTCTCCACTGATTAAACTGGACTTAATTGTTTAGTCTATTTTAGACATCTACAGAAAGCGGGGATATAGAAGCCTCCCTCTATAAGGAATGACCCCTATGGTAAAAGCAGTGAAAGAGGTATATAACATGTAGTTTAAGGAAATGGAAATGTTTACAGTGGAAAGAAGATTTATAGGAGATATAGATCTGTTTAAATATTTGAAATGTCATGGAAAAGGAATCATTTTCATATTGAGAATCTTCTATGGAGAATTGAAATAATTCCATTACTATATCAGGAAGATGTCCTAAGGAATAGAGCCATTTAAAAATAGAATTCTCTTTCAGTGATGTCAGTGAGTAGCTGGTGATATTTAGATAGAGAGAAGACTTCTCAAGAGAGGTATAGAGAGATTCACGCGTAGAATGTGTTGGACTGCATTAAATTTGCGATCACCGGTTGAATCACTTCTTCAGTTCTCAGATCCTGTGTTGGAACGGAATAAAGAGCAACCTAGGCAATCAATTTATAGTTCTTAAGCCAAAATGTAATTTTCTTCGGTTGCTGACACAATCTTAGCAGAAACAAAATTTTTGGATGAATTATTTAGGCAGTTCTGACAGTAAAGATAAGTCTTACCTGGGAAGGTATAAAGAAAAATGTTAAGAGAAAAATGCATTATCTTTATCACTAGGGAAAAGTTGAAATCACTATTCAAAACTGTTCTTCTAGTGTCTGATAATGTATAGCTAACATGTTAGAGCTACTTGAAAAGAACTTAAAGTGAGAGGTTTATCACTTGTTTCTTTTATTTAGGAGGAAACATGGATAAGTGAAATCCTGTCCTGTTCCCTTTTTAAAGCTCTTCTGCTTTGTACCCTGCTTATGACTGGCATTACACTGAGCTTATTTTCTCTACTTATTTTTATGCAAGTGGCTTTTTAAAGTGAATATTTACTGCTGCATATTTCCTGGTTGATCTTCTAAACTTTTAACTCACTGTTATGCATGTTTTATTTCCCACAAACTATATTCATAATTTTCTCTTCTACATCTTCCCTAATCTGTTGCCTCATTTGAAAGTAGCTAATTTCCCTTGTTTTGAGGTTCATATCACAGATAGATAATCTGTTATAACCAGAAGTCTACTTCTCCAGTTTGCCTCTCAGTTCACTCTTTTTTTCATTCTACTTTAACATATTCCTCGCTTGACATTATCTAACTTTATCTCAATCCATTAAACACATAACTGCCAACAGGTTCTTCTGATTGATTTATAATGAAATGACTGGGAAGAGCACAGTGAAAGCAAATGATTAGCCTCCTGAAACAAAACAACAATGACAAAATAAACAAGAAAGACTTCTCTTTTCCTTTCCTCCAATAGACTATAAAATTATTGAACAACCTAAATTCAGCCTGGCATCAAAGGCCATGCAAAGTTCTGGAGGTCTGGAGGTCTGGAGGTCTAGGCTGGCTCTGGTCTGGTAAATCATCCTCAGATCCATTTTTCCTTTGACCCCATTGTTCTCCTGCTGGTTTGAAACTTAATCAACTGTTAGAAACTTCCAGCCCATGAGAAGGAAGAGAGCTGGGCATGGTAGCACACGCCTTTAATTGCAGCACTCAGGAGACTGAGGTAGGAGGAGCATGGTGCGTTCCAGGCCGACTTGGGCTACAATGCGAGCTCAAGGCCGGCCTGTGCTACTTAGTGCAATCATGCCTCAAAAAACCCGGGCCTGGAGTTTGGCTCAGTGGCTTAAGTTTCTGTCTGGCAGGCATGAGGTTGTGAGTTTGATCCCCAGTGCCACAAAAAAAAAAAAGGAAGAGAGAAACAGATAATCCAAGGTCAGCAATTAGATTTAAAATGGGGAGAAGTGATTTGCCCAGAATACTCACATTTCTGTGCCCTTGGTCACATAGCCATACCTAGGTGTAAACAAGGCTGAAGAATAGTTTCTAGATCCATAGCCAGGAGAGAAATAGCTTTTTCAGAGGATAGTGAATGCATTCTTCATCAATTCTGTTTTTCATGTAGCTTTTGTTTTATATGGTATGCATGTATACATCAGCCTTTGTTATAAATAGACCTTTGTTCATTCTCCGTAGATTATTTAGTTATATTCCAGCCAGAAGGAATCCATGACCTCCTGTAGTTCTTCTACGCTTATCTCATTACTAATAACTTCTGCATTTTAAAAGTTATTTATATGCTTATCTTTCCTATAAACACTTTTTTTCCCTCAAAGAAAACAAGACCTTTGTCCTATTCTGGTTTTCTCCCCCTTCACTGAGAAGAGTGTGCTTGTGTGTCACTGATACTCAGCATTCATTCAACAAATGCACAAGTAAAGTGATCATTCCTTTTCTAAACTTAGGTTAAGAGACTGAAATTCAGTGAACAAGATACATACCTGAAATTTGCAGAGTACGTGAGGGGCCTGCTACAGATTAGGAATTAATCTATCAGCAAATGAACTCAACTTGAATTCAGATACATGTCTTTTTTGATTTTTGTATTAATCCATGGGAGACTTTATTAATGGAAGTTGAAACTGGGAGGAAGGGAAGAATTCATCTGCACTGTGCAAGTAATGGACTAAAATGCATAGTACTTTTTTAAAAACTAAAATGGATTGCATTAGGTTCAATGATTCACTCACATATATATTAATTCAACAAATACTTATTGAATGCTAATTGATCCAATACCATTATTTTAAGATTGCAGATGTAGCATGAGCATGGCGGCTAACATTTTGGCAATCCACCTTTTATAATCTTGTAATACATGGTAAAAATGTGAGCATTGGCTGTATAGATCTGTATTATATACATCCATACATATAATTGCATGTCTGTGGTTATGGATAATGATAGAACTTTTGAGGTGTAGCTGTGTCCAAATCATAACTTAATACTAAAAAATGGTTTTCACATCCAAGGAATAATTATAGAGCTATTAAAAGGAGAATTTTGAACATTAAAATACAACAAAATGAATCATTTTCCAGTTAAATCACTAGTGTGCATTTGGATTTTGTTGAGTAATTGGCCTTTCCCTTCCCTTTTAACCCGAGATATATTAATGTCATTATAGAATAATCATGAAATATGTGACACTGATCTGTAGGAAACAGTGCACAAAAATCCCACATCTACTAAATTATGATGATATTAGGCTTACACGTTTTACATACCCCTTTATGGTACTAGGCTTTGTATGCAAAATCCGTATTTCAAGAGGAAACCTAAACCAAGTATATTCGCAAACTAGATACAGCTAACCACATTTTAAAACAGATTCAGAAAGTATTAAAAACAAATTTAAAAGATGGTAAATGCAACCTTAAAGAACAGTTCCCTTCAGCCATATCCTAGGGAGTATGTGTTGGTGTTAACTATCTGAGGACAAAATAAAGGAGTAGGAGTCTAGGGTGGGGTTGACATGGTGAAGGATGGTGTAGTGGGAGAATACTGACTCATTTAATTTTGCTAATCACAGACCTTATACAGGACTGTTCTGACTAAGCTACCTAAATCTGTCCTTTTCTTTATGGTACCTGAAGCATGTTTTTTTCTCTGATGCCTTGACTTTTCCTAGAATAAATTTTAATATGGAAGCCATTTATGTCTGCTGCTTTGATCACCAGTAAAGTTTATAATAGCCTTTTATTTTATATGTTTGAAAAACATGAAACAATCTCCCTCATCTCATTGTAGCTGATAATATAATAGAGAAATGTCAGATAACTAAGTACTATTTGGGAGGGTATTTGAATCTCTAAATGTTGAAAAGGGAGAAGCGGACTTGTTTCTTTTTAAACTCTCCCTGAATAATTAAGAATGTTTCTAATAAAGTCATACATGGCTTTACCATATATAATGTAGTAACTTTATATATAGAATATAAACTATAATTTTATATATATGTAATACGTAGCATATAATATGTTATGTAATATATAATTTGTTTTATTATTTTGTGGAAGATGGCTGCATTGTTTTTGTGTAGGGAAGATGGCCATGGTTGTATTTGTAACCTGATGAGAGGTTTGTGAATGGAAGCAAAATTTTGACAAACACTTTTGCTTCATGGAGCGAGATGCTATTCAGTATGTATGTCTTTGATATTCAGTATAGTGCACTGAATTCATAATCTATTCAAGTTCTTTGCATAGTATTTATGAAAACTTTCTTAAAAGTTAGACTGATCTGCAAGGCCGGCCAGAGCTACGTAGTGGGACCCTGCCTCAAAAAACTAGGGCCGGGAGTTTGGCTCAGTAGCTTACGTGCCTGTCTGGCAGGCACAAGGCTGTGAGTTGGATCCCCAGTACCACCAAAAAAAAAAAAAAAAAAAAGTTAGACTGATCTTATCAACATTATAGAGGCATAGGTTGAAATAGAAGTCCTTATCATAAAATTAATCAGTAGCCAGGTTCTCTGGGTAGGTTTTTGAGAGTGCATTTAAGTGCGGAACACATGACTCGGAATATATGCCTCGAAATCAGCCTTAAGTATTTTTAAGTTTAAACCCAAAGATTTATTTGATGCATTTGTTTCTCATTTCAAGATTTTTCTCCTTTTAAGTCACATCAAATAAAACAATATGGTATAATAAATTCTGTACCTATAACTCCACCCCAATAATTATCAGTAATTTCTACTCTTCTTTCATTTCTTCTCACATCTCTTGCCAGATAATTTGATTGGAAATCTCACACATGGTATTCATGTTTGAAAACTTCAGACCATGGATATTTGAATGATGTGTTAGTTTGCTAGAGCTGCTACAAAAAATATTACAAACTGGATGACTTGAATAACAGATATTTAGTATCTTACAACTCTGGAGGCCAGAATCATGAATTCAGGGTTTTGGTGGTGACTTGCTCTTTCTGAATGTTCTGGGAAGGAAATATTCCAAGCTTCTCTTTTTGCCGATGGGTGACTTGTCTCCTCTCAATGTCTCTCCATGTTGTAGTCCTTTTTGGGTCCATCTGTATGCCCACAACTCCCCCCATGAGTCATATTGGATTAAGGCCCACTCTATTGACCTCATTCTTAGCTTGAGGTTAATTTATCTCATTTTATTTTACCTTTCTAATGTCTGTTCCAAATAAGGTCATATTCTGAGGTATTAGGGGATAGGACACTACCATAGCGTTTTGGGTAAATGAAATTCAATCTGTAAGAAATTGGACTTATTTAATATTATTATGACACTAACAGAATCCTTTTCAGTGTCAAATATGTCCTATTTAGGTTTTCTTGATTTGCTGTAAAATATTTTTGTCATGTGCTTTGTTCAAATCAAGAGCCAAATGGTGTTCACTCATTACATTTATTTATGATGACTTTTCATGATTTTCCATACATAATACATATGATTTCGAACTACCATCCATATAAAAAGGAAATCATACATATTATTGGGTTATATGATATATATATATATATATATATATATATATATATCAGGTTAAACATGTATATCCTCAAACATCATGTCTTGATGGTAAACACTTCCAAATCCTTTCTTCTGGCTTCTGAAAAATACAATGGATTATTGTTACCTGTAGTAGCCCTACTGTATAGCAACATGCTGGACCTATTTGTTCCTGTTACCATTTTTATTCTGTAACAGGCTCTATCCCACCCTTTTTTTGTAAATGTCATTGAGTTATCAAGGAAGTTATTTATTGTCCTGTGCATATTCCACATTTTGCAATTTTCTTGGTAATTTCTCACCATGTCATAGAACTTACTCTACTATCACCTATTACCTTTAAACTCATGGCTGTGTCCAGGTGTTTGACCATATGCATGTTCTGATTTTTTGATTTTACATCATATCATGAAGCCCATGTATTCCTAGCTTTCTACTTTCAGTGATAACAAAATTTATCAGTGGTTTTAGGGGTCATTATCTTTATTTCCATCTTATGAATTCTCCATCAGTATTTAATCTAATACTATTAACTAATGAACATTGTTCATAGTATTTCATCAGAGTTTCAAAGCAGTGACTTTCTTTTGTATTTTATCCAATCTCAAATAATTCTATTACTTAGAAAAACATAAAAATTGCTAACCAGTTTTCAGTAGAAACTAAACAAGATATAAAGAGTTGATTCTATGAACTTGGATTAGTATTATGGTAGATATATGAGTTTTTAAATATTTGATGTGTTTTGATACTATGTAGTTATGTTTCTTTCCAATGCTCAAATTATTGCATGACAAACCAGTTGGAGTCCCTTTGGCCAACTCATGTGCTTTCTGGCACATGTTTGGGGCTTGTGGGGGCCTTGGCCTAGCCCCATTCTCCTAAACCAATGGATGACAAATGGTTTAAATGAAAGAGACCAGTATAATGATATTTTGGGCTTCAGGAAGGTCAGAACTCTCTGTCAGGGAAAAGAGACTCTGGGAGTAGAGACTCTGTGGGAGTTGAGATAACTCCTCCAGACAACCTGTATTTATTTAGTTTTCAAAGGAAAGGGATACTGAAGCAATGCAGGAACTGAGCAAGACCTTGGGCAGTTAGTTCAAACACTTCTCCAAGCAGTAAGCTTTGCCAATTAAGAGAACTATGTGATCTCTAAGTTTGACGGTTTTGTTGCTCTGGAACAGGGGATGTCAGCAGCTGGTGTCCTCACTGCCTCAGCTGTGTTGTTATCTTGACTTCATAACACTGTGAATGGAGCTTTTCCAACATAGCCAGAGATCTCTTCATGGTCAGCAATTTAACCCTGGCATAGCCTGGTCTCCAACAGGGGCTCACCTCTTAGATATCCTCCCATAGTCCAGAAGTCAGCTATTTATCCAGTAGACTCAGGTTTCTTTAAGTAGGAGCTAGTATTTGGTTAACACAGCCATGGTGCTGGATGTCAAGGTTCAATTTTTAAATGAATTCTCATTTCAGACTTTCTAGCTCATGTATCTGAACCAGTATATAGTTTCAGCGACTAGTTTTGATTTTCTTTTGTAGTCTCAGTATCTTCTGCTCTTCAGATAAAGAAGACTCTTGATTATGATTATAATACCCAAACCAACTAAATTGGGAAGCAATTCCTGTTACTGGTTTAGACTTCTCCATGGTCCATCAGTCACAGGATTAATCTAATTTTTGAAAGAGCTTTTAAAACAATCAATGAGTTCAGTTGCAAAGAGGATAAGAGGAAATGTGTGTGATACAGTTTTTCTTCTAGTCAGAAGGGTACAAGCCAGACTTTTAGATGTAGGGATTATGAACATTTTCATGTATATTGTATCGAATTGTTTTGTGAATGTCTGCAAATGGTTTTTCAATGAAAGTGGATATGTAGTTTTCTTTTTGAAATCTCTTTAAATACTTAATGTTGGTATATTTCCCAACGAAGTCTACTACTAAGCTTCACATTTTCTTACATCTTCAAGTTAAATATAGACGTAAATCCCCACGGTTCTCTGGACAAAGATAAATGCCAAGACAAAATAAGAGAAGGCACGGTTTCAGTAGACTGAATTAGATCTGACTGAAAATGAAAATCTATTTGTGAATTTTGAGACTTAGAGCTGCAGTGCCTATGAGCTGCCTCTTCTCAGGAGGCAGAGCCCAGTTATCTTGATTCAGTAAACACAAAATCTCATCAAAAGCTAAGTAAGTGTAGGTTCTGATCCTGTTGTGCCATTTATTCCCTTTGTTGTCTTTGAAATAGCCAGCCTGTGATCCTCTCTATTGCGGGAAGTTATGTAAGAGTGGACGGGAGCTGTAGTACAGTTACTCCTTAAGATTCTAACAATGCACATTCAAATAGAATAATTGCCTGCTTACAATTTTAAATCACTCTCTTGGTCTAGAAGAATGGAGAAGAATGATGTTTACATATACTGTGCCTATTGATGGGTTGTAATTCTGCATAAATAGTAACAGGTAACATTATATTTGCCTATTGAAACAAATAAATTTCCCATTAACTTTCCAGCTGTGAGATATAGATATCCATATATAAATGATAAAGCTCACCTTGGTATTCCCAGTACTCTGGGATTTGCTATGGATCTGTGATATCTCAATCTAGCAAAGACGGGCTAGCGGGAAGACAGCCAGCTGCATTTCATGCAACTTTGTTCCATTATATTATGGACCAGCTCCAGCTGGAATAATTAGTAAGAAATATGTCTAAACAATGAACACATACCTTTGGTTTCAAATTATGTACTAAGATTTTCTCTCTTGGAGACATGTGAATGTATTAGCACATGCTGTAATCCTATAGATGATAAAAAGTGTCAAATTTGTTAAATATTAAAATCCTGAGTGACTAATTCCTAGCTACATGATTTATGCACTGTGATTTCATAAACTGCAAGTGCTGACATCCTGACAATGAATAAAGAAACTGTTTTCTCTTTTGAAGTTTTCAGAGCAACCTGACACGAAATACAGAGTATGCGGGCACTAAATAAATGCTGCTCTGTTTTTGCCATATTTCAATATAGGCTTAACGTAGGTATTTTGTAAGATTTGTATTTTGCCAAGTCACATTTATGTTGCTGCTATGGAAATACTTGTTCAAGTGGGCTTGATAACAATTCAAGTGTTATGATTATTTTTCTAACTGAAGAGTATTTCTTAAATATGTCCTTTCTTGCTAAATTCATGATGGAAAGTTTTCTGGAAGCAGGTTTGCTGTAGCAACTATCACAGTGGGAAGGCTTTGTAAGTACCCATATGTACTAACACTAGATTATTAGGATGATTCCTTCATAAGACTTTCCAGCTTGAAGAATTATGGTCTTCTGTGTCCGTATTGTTCCAGTAACAGCTTTATGGTGAACGAATTTGCCCTTTGCTGAGAATTTTATTATGGGGATCTTAGTTCAGGGAACAAGTTGCAACACATATATTAGAGTTGATAAGGAGGAGGAACTTCCTCAGAATACCCAATGAAGTTGAAAAATATTACATACAGCAGGAGATCTACCTAAAAAATGCTTGTGTCTGGATGTCGATGGAAAAGTTGGAGACTTAGAATTGACCTAACAAATTTCCTGTCCAGTAGCTTTATTTTTATCTCTGCATATTCTGACAGCTGTTTCCTGTCTCTCATATGGAGCATTTTTGATAATACTTAACCTACAGAAAAAGCCCACAGAATAGGGTATTATGCCTTATCTCTACTTTAAAAAGTGTTACCAGAAAATTAATATACAAAATGAATTACTGTAAATAACATTTTCCTTTTATTTGCACTGACAATTTAGACACAGTGTTTAAGATTTATGTTAAATTTTAGTAACTTTGACCTATAAGTGTTATGGTCTTCCAAGTTAACATACATCCGAAATTACCAATCTGGTAACATTTTTAGGTGGAAGATAGTCGCAAATTAAAGGTGGTATTTAGACAAAGTAGTTATAAAGTCAAAAGCACACTAAAATACCGGTAATTATATTTTCCTGTATTTACCTTCAGTTTTAAATTTTAGTGCCATACTGCTTTAACTGAGCATGTCTTATTCCTAGAAAATAAAGTCAGTTTTAAAACCTATTAAATTGAAGCACAGACAGAATCAATGAATTATCCTAGACCATTACTAAGCCAATCAGTGGTAATGAGTGACTGACCTTTTACCTAAGTCTGTATATTAAAAGACTGCATATTGAAAAAAAACTCAATATCACTCAAATCTTATTCTTAGTGAAATGTTTTTAATGGTTGCAAACTTTATGAAACACAGATAACCTGCGAAAAAATGACTCAGGTAACCTTGAATCCTTCATTTTCCTGACATCACATATAATGAAAGGGAATACGATGTCAGTGTGTTTTGTAGTACTGGGGATTTAACCCAGGAAGGGCTGAGCTACACCCTTGGCCCTTTTATTTCTTATCTTGAGACCGAGTCCCTCTAAATCATACAGGCAGGCCTGACACGTGAGACCTTTGCCTTGTGCCCCAAAGTAACTGAGCTGGAAAAGTCAGCGTTTTAAATTTCTAATTTCGATGACACTCAGATATATTTCTTTTTAAATTTCTTATGCTCTCTTTTCTGAACTAAAAGTTAAAATTTTATAGGAATAATTTTTGAAAATATTATTTGTCTTTAATCCGTGAGTTTGTGGTATTAAAATTTCCCACTTTTATTCATTAGTTCAAAATTCTTTGGGGCTAGTTATAAAAATATGACACAATTATTAATACATTGTATACAAATAGGAAAAAAAATCTGTTCCAAATATGTACCAAATATGTGGAGACAACTTACAAAACTGCAAATATGTACTAAATCTTTAAAATATTCAGTATCCCTGATTTTCAAAGAAATTGTTAAAATTAGTGTGAAATAAATTTTCAGCTACCAATGAACAAAAGTTTAGAGATTGAGATAAAGAAATTCTTTTGGGAAAAAACCTCTAAAATTATATTTAGTATCCCTTCCATTTAGAACACAAAGGAGTTTACCCTTCCTGCAAAGCAGCCTGGAAGTGTGTGTGTCTGAAGTAATAATGATTTCTGTCCTATCAAGTGGTTCCCAACCCCATCACATGTGCTGTGGGAGTCAACTACTAGTTACTCAAGCACATTAGAATGTAAGTAAAAATTAATACAGAGAACGTCCCATGAAGGTAGTTCTCTTGCATTTTTGAACTAGAAACTTGAGGCTATGGAGAATAAGTAAAATTGGTCAAAACCATGAAGGTGGGAACAGGGGATAAGAGAACATGATTTGAAAAGAAAGTTGTGTGATCCAAACTTGGGTAATTTGATTTACGAGGTGGATTTATAGATGAAATCAAAATAGCACGGCACCTATTTTCTAGTGCAGTATAGCCAGATGTTTTTCTAAATGCTTTGAAGGAATGTAGATTTGGCCATCACGTACAATTTGAAAATAGAAAGGATAGTGATCAAATTATGATTACTGTGGAATGAGTTTCAGGAAATATAAGCCCCCCTTGCGTAGAGATTCCTGTGAAATTCAATTAAAGGTGTTACATAGCAATCTGTGTCTTTCTGTGGCTATTTAAATGACTTTTTTCAGGGGCCTTGCACATTGCATTTAAACTTTTAATCAGATGTTCCTCTGAACATATGTGTATTGGTGATGACAAAATGAAACCAAATATTAATTACTATTTTATTTGTGGGATAAGAAAATGTTACAAAATATACTTTTAAAAGTATTGCAGAGTTACTTTTTAGGTGATCATATTAAAGCAACAGATTCTTAAAATCTATTTTGGTAACTGTAACAAAGGAAAGTTCCAGAAACATTTTAATACAAAAATATTACGCATGTCTATTAAAATACTTCAAAGACCAAGAAAAAAATTGGGTAAATTTTGAGTAGTCTATACATTTAGCTTCTATTAGAGCTCTTACTTGTAGATATTCAGCTAATTTTATTAAATATTACATAGATAGTTTAAAAGGTAGATAAGGAACTCCTAAATATTAGGAGTCACACTTATAATATCTTGATTCTGGTGATAAAATAATATTAGAAAGCATATTCTAGCTTTGTGCAGTGGCAGTATCATAACTAATGAGGTTTATTCGAGGCATGATTATTGCTAATTGAAAAAAAAAGTTGTATTTTAAAATATTGTTAGGAGTACATAAAACCATGAGAAATGGGTATAGTTTTGGAGAATGGGAAACTGAACATTTTCTGTAGCTTAGTATGAGGAAACTAATTTCAATTTTTGGCTTGATACTTTTAAGATAGAAATGACTTACCTTGCATTATGTTTTTGTTTTTGTTTTTGTTTTGCGTCACCGGGGATTGAACTCACAACCTCGCGCCTGCCTGACAGGCGCGTAAGCTACTGAGCCAAACTCCCAGCCTGCGTTATGAACTGAAATGTGTATTGCACAAGTTTAATGTCATGGAAATAATTTTATTATTGCTTTTATTCTGCATCTTAACTGAGGATCAGGATACTTTATTAAAATCCCTCATATGTTTTTGATAATGCTACTTTTTTTTTTTTTTTTTCTTTTTGCGGCACCGGGGATTGAACTCACAACCCCGCGCCTGTCTGACAGGCGTGTAAGCTGCTGAGCCAAACTCCCGGCCCTGGTTTTTTGAGGCAGGGTCGCACTGTGTAGCTCAGGCCGGTCTTGCGCTCGCGTTGTAGCCCAAGCCGGCCTCGAACTCACAGTGCTTCTCCTACCTCAGCCTCCCAAGTGCTGGGATTAAAGGCATGCGCCACCACACCCGGCTTGATAATGCTACTTAATAAATAGAATTACTTTTAATGTTAAACTTAAAAATATCTAACAGGCCTGTCAAAGTGAAAATAATCTCAGATCATGTTGTCTGAAATTAACCATATTTTAACTTACCTGTGATGATAATAATATACTTACGAGATACTTTTGTTGAAGTGAATGAATTAGCCCTATCAGCCATAAATGGTTATGCTAAAATACCAAACATTTTCTCTGAGTATCTTCTGTTATTTTTTTCCATTTTCTAATCTGAATCAGAATTTTGGCTATAGGCTGTGACTACTCATATTTTAAATTCACTGAGCACATTATTACCATCCCATTAATGTTTGTATTGTCTGCAGAAAGATTCCTGAAAAGCACATTTAAATAATAGACCATCTTGGTAAATGTTTGTTGCAAAATGATTGAAAGAATAAATGATCTCTACATTCTGTTCATATCTCTAGTGCTAGCATCTGAGACTAGAAGCCATAACAAGTTTGGCTGGCACTTTGGGTTCATTCTGTAACAAAATCAGCATTGTTAAAATAAATGTTGGAAAATGAAGTGAAAGTTGGAAAGAAATACATTACATTCATATGGAAGTTCTTGGCATGAGGAGCTACTGGAAGGAGTGGGGAATTAATGTCTATGATAGATCAAAGAAGGAAATATTTTTGAATTGTCACGGATTGTGGAAGAATTCATAGATAAGTATTCTGGCTTATCTAATTCAAATTCCAAGTGATGTCATTATCGTAAATAGAAGAATACCTTATTTATTTAATGAAAAGTGAATGTTACCAGGAAAGTGTGAAAACACTGTCAGTATTTTGTGGCCAAATATGATAAATTTTGTGTTTGAGATATTTTTTGTAATAACTATTGGATTTTTTTTTGAAAATTCATAATATCACTAAGTTTTTTGTCTTTAAATTATGTTTGTCACCAAGTAACCATGGCATACACACAAAATAATAATTGTCCAGCTCATCACATATGTTTTTTATCCTGGTAGTGGCCCTGTGGAAAAAATAAATCAGTATTTAACCATGACTGTTTAACCAGATCTCTAGTTCACTGTAAAGGAAACCAAACAAAACAACCAAACCAGTATACCAACAGATACATCTTCTTAGGCGTATGTTGGACCTCCACATTGGTCATCCTGAAATCTGCTTATTTAAGCTATTCTTCAAGTCTTGTACTGAAGCAAAATTCCTGGGAGATGAAGTGGTGTTCTCTTTGCAGGTGTCCCTTTGATCCTCATAAATGATATCTTGGTGTCCTCTCATTGAACTGCACTTAGGAAAAACTTAGAGAGGAAAGGGAGTCTGTCTCCGTGAGACAAGTGCATTGTTCACGGGACCTTGCAAGAAGCCCTGGGGAAGTTTGGTACCTTGGTGATTGGCAGTAGTGGTGCCAGCTGTGCCCTCCTTAGTAAGCTGTGCACATGGCCTTTGATTCCAACATGAGGTCCTTGCACGATGCTGCAGAATGTAGGCCCAGTTAATAAATTTCATTTTAGGCTAAAGTTTTAGTCATCATTCTAGGGTAACACATTGTAGGATAAAAAATTCCACTCAGAATTTAGTTGATAATTATTTCCTACAAGTAGATTTTTCTTTAGGAAGTGATTAAATTTGGTTATTGACATGTCCATCTTCTACTTTCAGTGTATCAAGGTCCAGTTTTCCAAGTTCTTAGATAGATAGATAGATAGATAGATAGGTAGACAGATAGATATAAGTACAACAATGCAGGTTTCTAGACAAAATGAAAGTTTAATAGGATATTATCACAGGTCCTGTGAAACGTTCTTCACCCTCACTGAATATCTGTACCTCATTGTTGGAAGCAGAACCTCACCACTTGAATATCATGGGAAGGGGAAATCTTTCTGTTGGAGAATCAGTGGTTCCTGGGATACTTGGAGAACAATTTCCAAGGTCCGCATGACAAGACGATATTTTACGTATATTCAATCTGATATTCTTTGTAGCTACATATTTCAAGCTTTTAGATTTTCAACTTCCTTTTGTGTACCTTTTTTTAAATCTCATTTGCTTAAAATTCTATAATTTTCTATCAGTACTTCAATGATTGTTTTAGCATCTCTTTTTAATACCTAAAAGTACATTTACCATTGTGAAAACAAAGTTTGGCAATTATTGAATTTTTGTGATCTATGTATAGGAGACAGATACACTGATTTTGGTTCCTAAAGGGATTTCTTTCAGTGTTCAAAGAAGTATTACATGATGCAGTCAATCACCAGTTATTGAACAGCAGTTTATATTCTTGAAAGGCATTCAGAATAAAGTTACTTTTCTAGCTCTTTTATTCCTTTCCCTACTCTTGTGGTATTTTCTTTTAATTAAGTGTTTTCAAATTTTCCAAAAATGATTTCTCCATATCGTGAATCATTGTTAGGGTGTTCACTAATGTTCATCACTTCTGCAAGTGCAAAAGTGATTTTGTGTAAGTAACACTGGCAAGCACCGAAAACTAGAATTACAGCACATTTCCCATTAGCTACCCTATGCATTGTCATTTCTACCTAGTTTATGAGCAGAAAACTCACTAGTTTCATTGCTGAAGACATTCACTTGGGGAATAGATTCATCCTGCTGCTGACACATTACCTCTCATTAAAGCAGCCCTCACTGTTTCATTTTGTTATCCAAATCACTAATATATGAACATAGTCATTCCTTGTTACGATCCCCATGGAAAACAGCCTTCCCACTAAAGTATGTAGGGATGTAAATATTTGTGAATAAATTCTGCTCTTGAAAATAATGTTGTTTGTTGAAATTAACTCGATAAGATGTAAAAGAATGAAAAGGACTACCTTGAGCTATGTAGGACAACAAATTCTCTCCCTTGGAGAAAAAGGGAGCTGAAGACATTGAAATCAATAAAATGTAGAGAGAAGCAAGTGTTACCCAGCTCTTCTATTGAGCGGTTGCAAAAGTTGGCAGTGTTCCATTTACTACCTAGGTCATCCCTTCATAACTTGGAGAGGGTATCTGCTCTGAATGCCGATAGACTTGTTGGAGTAACAGCATAAATGAAAAAAACACTGACAAATATAATATTTTATTTTACACAACGGTTGTGTATGGAAAGTTGATGTCATTTATTTGTTCCCTTCTGACTGTCTGGTTTACACATTTCATGAATTTCATCCAAAGGAACAGGAAGTCTAGAGCAAAAATGTCAGCCACAAATAGATGATAGATAGGTTGTAGTTAAGAAATGAGTGTTTATTCTTGTCAGTTAATTAAAGTAGCTCTCTATTCTTTAAGTAGGATGTTCAGGAAGGAAACAAGAACTAAAGTTTTATTCAACATACTAGTGAAGAAGTGAAACTGAAATAATAATTCTACGTAAAACTGTAACTTCATGACCATATGTATTAATGGGACGAGAAAAACATAAAATATTCTTGAGATTCCTAAATGGTAGTTCTTCCTAACATTGTAGTTCTAATCATAATTGTTTTCAGTGTAAGAGAACATGTTTCTCTTTATCCATTCATATTGTTGAATCCTGTCAGTTCAAATTATTATAGTGTCACAAGGAATGTGTCCATATTTCTAGATAATAACTTTTAGCAATAGCTATGTCAGAATAAATCCAAGGAGTTGTCTGCATGGTTGGAGAGGGTACTCAGTGATGTCCAAGAATCACATTTCTTAATTGCATTTTTTTGTCCATTACCAAAACTTAATATTGTCCTGTCCTTCATGTGACACTTTCTATTATGTAGCTAAACAAAGAAACAACAGTCATTATCTGTTACTGCTCTGTATTTCCAATAACACATTCTAAGTTTTTTTCCAACTAAACCTTGATGCCAGAGTAGATTCATTATTGTCTATTTTTTTCTTACTTACTTATCCGGGATTTATTTTATTGAGAAATTATGAAAATTTTAATTTGTAAACTATATAAAAATGAGATGATATAACTACTCTTCCAAGAAAATTTATATAGAGTGTGATAGAGATATGGTGAATGTTAACATTAAAAAAATTATTGCAGTAAAAGATCCATTGCTATTAATCCCCTTCAGAATCCTCCCTTCAGTCTGAACACACTTACCCACTGTTCTTACTACTTTTTGAAGCAGTTCTTGAAATTCTCTTTCTAGAGTGCCTTTAGTTACACTATGTTGGCTGCGTTGATGTCCTGAATTGATTCAAAATGTTTACCTTTCATGGTTATTTAGCTTTGTGGAAGAAACAGGGTTTTCCTAGTGTCCGATTCTATGAACAAGTTAGGTGTGGACATGGTATGATGTTTGTACACTGAAGGGTACTAGGAAGCAATATACTTTGTATTTTTAATCACAGCTCATAAGGACACTCGGGGATTAATGGCAATGTGTCTTTTACCGTAATAATTTTTTATTTAAACATTCACCGTATATTTTGATCACACCTCTTGCCTGAATGGTTTTGACATTTTGATACCAAGAGATAGAGAGTAGGTGCACTTTTCACCAATATCAAGGAATTAAACTAAAAATTTCTGACAAGTGGGAATAGTCAAATGTATCTTTGGAGCCAGAATATGTCCTGGGCACTTATCTTCATAATATCATGTTGTTTACAAGTGGAGGCTCAAGAAGTATACAAGTTGGAAATAGATGCAATGCATTTGCTGCCTGCTGAGATTTGCCAGTGGGAGTGGAAAGTGAAGGTTATATTTGTGGGAAGATGGGGGAGGTATAACTACATTAACAGACAAAACTTCTGCGATACACTGGGGAGCTTGCAGCTTGGTCTCTCACTATTTGTACTCCCTGCATGCATACGGGAGACCTCAACGCTATGAGAGAGACATGATTTAGAACAGTCCTCTGTTGTGACTGTTTGAGAGGTGGGAGTGCACACAAATAGCTTCTCAAAGTTAAAGGTCAGCTTTGGACATGAGAATAATGGGGCAGAAAGAGTAGAAAACAGGGGAGAAGGCAGCTGTCCTGCTGATGATTCCGGTGACCATGCATATGTAGCTGCAGCAGGCGCTCAGTCCTCGGTGTTTCTGGTGGACGGCCTGACTGATACGAGACACTGGACGGAAAGAAAGGATGGCAAACAATATGATGGGTAGGAAATATATGGACATTGGAAGTAAAAAACATCAGGATGGCAGCAAATAAAGTTAGCAAGTTTAAAATAAGATTCTAAGGTGTTTAGGAATTGTGAAAGGAAGATATGTAAATAAAGGCATTTATTATGATGTCTCACAGTTTTCAGTGCTATGATCTGAAAAAACGTAATTTTTAAATATCTCTTTTTATTTTTTAGCACTTAAAAGAATGCCTTAAAGTGTCAGTTCCGTATTTTAGAATACTTTCATCGTATTGTAGACATGAAAGAAAAAAATATATATCCTTAGAAGGGAAAGAGGTGGAATAGTAGTATGGAAATTGTGGAAACCTTTCCTTCATTCCTTTATTCCTTCTTTCTTTCTATCTTCCTTTCTTCCTTCCTTCCTTTCTTCCTTCCTTCTTTCTCTCTCTTTCCCTCCCTCCTTTTTTTCCTTTCCTCTCTTTTTCTCTTGCCTTCTTTTTCCCCCATCCAGTCCTTCAGCAAATACCTCTTATTTGCACTTCCAAAATCTGTCCAGAATCTAACCACATCTTCTAATGGCTTGGTTACAGGCCCAGAGTAACATTATAGTCTGTCTGATTTCATCTTATTTCCTGTAGTTTATTACCACAATAATAGAATGTTCATTAGCAGATGGTCAATAATAGTGAATGAATGAATGGATGGATGAGTGAATGATGGAAAAACAAGAGGACAAAATTTCTTTCATTGAGGTTTCTTTGTTTTGTAATCTAGAAATGTAGATCCAGATTGAGTTTTATAGAACAGGTTAGTATTACATTTCAAAAATTGAGGCATCTGGATTTTTCCATCAGAATGAGTTCTCTATGCCAAATGAGGAAGCTGAGTCTCGGTGATTGGGATACTTAATATGTTCCAGGCCATGGTTTATTTAGAGCTGGAATTAACTTTCCATCTAGTGTTTCATCTAAGATACCAAATATGAAGATGAAAACTTAACAAGAAATTATTAGTGTCCTGTGTAACACAAAATGTTGCTTTGAAAACGGTATTATAGCAGAAACTTTGTGATTCTTTGTAACCTTTTTGTAAATCTTAGAGTAAGATCCCTGTGCCTCAGTCATTCCTCAGACAATACAATTTTCTTCCTTACCTTGGAGTCAAAGAATCTACAGTTAGAGACCCTTTCTTTACTTTTCACCCAGAAATTATAAATCCTCTGAAAAGTGTGGAGCGCTTAACTCAATATTATAAACGCATGATGAATTCTAGATGGAAAGTCTAGGTTCAACTTTCAGAGATTATTGGTTAATTATAACATATAACTAATGTTATATCAAATGTGACTTCTCCATTGCAGTCCCTAGATGCTTCCCAAATTTTGAAAACTTAGGCTAACAATATCATCATAAATCCTTAGTTATTTCTTTATCTCTGATAATTTATATGGTACCTCAACTCCACTGCATTTTGGATGTATCTTTTCTTAAATAATTGATGGTTCTTTTGTTTAAGTCTGTATACTTTTAGAGTATTTTAATTTTCACCCATGGAAATATAATCCTGATGTGTTACATTTCTTACAAAATTCCCAAATCAAATATAAATATTTTCTCTGTCTTTGAATATCTTCTACTAGGATAAAGAAACTGAGGAAAACAATTTTTTCTCTAATGTGGTCTAATTTATCTGATAATGAAAAGGAGTTGAGCCATTTGCTTACTGACAAGTGGTTATATGACTCTAGGATCATTTAATTATTTTTGTCTGTAGGCAAAGATTTGGTATTTTTGAAGCAGAGCTGTTTTGCAGTCTGTATCAAGACAGAGAAAAGCATCACACAATTCAGGATATTAGTGTCTGTTAGAATTCATTGCTCTTGGCTATTAATATGTTGGATAAAATACCTTGCATCTATAAACCTTATTTTGCCGTACAAACAGACCATATCATTTGCAAATTTCATTTCCTGTAAACTGGTCACCTTATAAACGTTGTCAAACAAAACTCTGATAGTATCCTCCAATGTTGATTTAAAAGTTTCTAAGTTAAATCTGTGTGCTTCACCCTGGAAATAGAACTGGTTCTTGGCCAAGTCAGATTTCCTCCTACGCTTATCAATTTATATTTGGCAAAGGGAGTGGAAAGGTGAGGGGAAATAAGGATAGAATCTTTTCTTAGTGTCACAACAATGTAGGTGAAGAATTGGACCTGGTTAACTCATATTTGCAATGACAATGTCACTACTTACGTACATTTTAGAGATAGTGGTCATTTTCAGCTATTAGGTTATTGTTGTATAAAGACTTTTAATTTCTGAATGTTTTCCTCCCTGCTTTCTCCATTGCTCCCCTCATACATTATGAAGATTACCATTACAATAGAGAGAAAAATATTACTCTCAAGACAATTCTCTAGAGTGCTTCTCCTAATCAGTGTACAAAATGAATCATATAATCATCCTACAGTCTGAGACTTTTCACAATGACCTGTTGTTCTAATTACTACAGAAGAATTTATACTATTTCATTCTAACAATTCCTATTCCAGCCAAAAAAGTCTTCTCTTTCCTAATTTTCTAGTATTGATACTATTTAGAAGTCAGAACATGTCTTCAGATCTGATACAGTAATTTTATTCTTTACTCTGCTTTGAATAATAGAGAATAAACTACATATTCATCATGTTTGAGTAAAAAAATGGTGAAAATGTGAGAAAATAGTATTTTTTCAAACTACGCATATCTTGAAAACAATCTAAACTATATTTTTGGTAAGAAACCTATTGGATTATTGGTACTTGGTGATTGTAATGTTCATTATTATAGTCATTTTCATCAAGCAATGAAATTGGGAACTAAATGTTTCTGCCTTTGGTGAAGGATCATTTTACTGTAGAAAAATTACATGTATTACTTTTGTAGTACTTTCTTGCTGCTATTTCTAAAAAGACATGTGCTGAGAACAGTTTCTTTGACATACTGAAATAGTCATCCAATGCTCAAGTTAAATATAACCAGAAATTATTTTGGTTGAATCCATGCAGTTACTATCTTAAATGCTAATTTGTAAATGCTTTATGTAACTGAATACTGTTACCTTCAGTTCTTTCCTCTGGAAGTGTGTGTGTGTGTGTGTGTGTGTGTGGTTACACATGTGTTTTTTATGTTTGTGTTAGCTTTCAATCACTATAACATGCTGGAGACAATTCATAATAGAAAAAATGATTGATAATAGAAAAAATGATTTTAGAAGTTTCAGTCTGTGATCAGTTGGCTCTGTTGCTTTGGACTCTGTGGCCTGGGATTGTCGCCAGCATGGGGGAAGTGAATGGCAGAGAAGCAGCCCTCACTTTTGGTCAGGGGACAAATGAGGGAAGGAGGATGTTGGAATCTCCATGTACCCTTTCTAGGATTGGGCTCCAGTGGCCTCACTTCTCCCCAGGAGGCTCCACCTATTAAAGGTCCCATTACCTCCTGAGAGCACCACTCTGCGGACCCAGTCTTTACCACATAGGCCTTTGGAGGACATTTAAGAGTCAAACGCAGCAGTATTTTTTAATTATTTTTGTGTATTCTGATGTTTGATGATTTTTAAAATAATCCGTTAAAAGTTTTTAAATACGTAAGAAAGAAGCCATTAGGCATGAAATAATTTCTCAATAATTAAAATTTGGAAGCCTGCATTCTGTAAGGAATCTATCTACATTATTTACAATGGTCACAATGGTTATGTGCAGTATAGCACATGAAATTTGAAAGGGATGGAGCTGGAGGAGCACAGAACAGAAAGTATGCTTTTGTATCATATTGGGAAAATAAGTGAACTTCAACAGTGACAAGGGTGGTAGAAATGGAGTGATATGACTGGTGGCACAAGGACAAGGCTGAGGTTTGTGTACGGTCAGCTGTCGGATTTAGCAGGGGAGGAATATAGAAAGTGTTATGAATAATTACCTTGTGGAATAAATTGTTTCTTACGCTATGTGATGTTTTCCCCATTACTTATGAGATACTGAATGTTCACGCGGGGTTATTTTAAAATACATTTCACTAAAGATAATGTTTACATCATTAAATTTTTATGTCCCACTTGCAGGCAATAATTGCTTTGGTAAATTCTCTTATAATTAAGTTTAGATGACAAGAGGAGGCAGGAGATCTTTCATTAGATGGTACAGTTTGCAGCTCTGGGTTTCAAGACTGCAACATTGAAACTAGCATTGGTGTGCTCCTCACTGTATCTCACCGCTTGGATATTAAAAAATAAAATTGTTATGCTTAGCACCGTGGCTTATGATTTAACTCAGCATCCTTCCACTCTATATTTCAAAACAGACGATATCAATTTAAAGCTCTTTCTGAGTGTATATGAGGATTTGAAATTTGATATGCATATCACTTTAGAAGTCTAGTGCAATGAGAAGATAACTATTGTGTTTTTAGGGTGGTGCTGCTGTTACTCTCACAAATAATTGTTTTAAGGTAATAATTCTTTTGATGAAGAAGAATACAGGGAATTACTGCCAAATTTGGTTTTCACAAAAAGTTAAAGGTGAGGCTTTTTAGAAATTAGTATCTTGAAAGGCTTCTAGATGTCAAAAGACTTCTAACACTTGAAAATCATGTGTATTCCTCAATGGCATGGTCTGACAACGACTGTATAAATATTGTCCAAGAATCCCTCACTTGTGGGAGATTTTCCACAATGTGTTCTCTTCCACGAGAGGAGGGGATTGAGCTTATTACTCCAGGAGTAAGCATGTACGAAGTGATACCGGTAAGTTGAACAGGGTTATCAGCGAAAGTATCAAAGAACACCACACTTGATGTTTCATGAACTGCCAGGGTTTTATTCTAGTGTTTTAATCCAGAATCAGTGTTTTAATCTAGAATCTGTGCAGTATGATTGTGTTTTGAAAGATATGTTTCTTTAGAAGAAAGCTCTGCTTGTGTTTAATCTGTCATAAAGAAGGCGAAATTTCTGTTAAATCAACTCCAAATTTTTAAAGCTAAAGTTTTATTTTTTGGAAAGAACTTTTTAGGGTCGATTTTGCTTTATGCATTGTAAACTGGAATTCCAGAAATCTTTTTAAAAGCAAAAGCAATACATTTCAGAAGCATCAATTCTATCTTTAAGTACCTTAAAAACTGAAAAATAAAATAAGAAGGGAAATGGTATGGGAATAAAAATTTGAGCGAAGTTCTTATGCTAATTAGCTGTTTAACTGTGGTCACATGCTTTGACCTTTGGGGGCAAATGTTCTTTTTTATAAAAGAAAGAGATTGTGCTTAATAATCTCACAAGATTCTTGGCATTACACAAAATCATCACTCCATATTTTGGTTAAAGAGTTATATACTAGTTATTTGATAGACTAGTATGTGGTTATTACTAATAGTATTAGCAAATGAAAATCATGAGATCAATTTTATATAAAAAATGAACTACAAATTATATACTATGAAAATAACTAATTTAATATATATGGAATAAATGATAATAAGTGCCCTGGGGTAGTAGGGTTATATATTGTTTTCTTTTTCTGGATTTCATTAGCTATCATATGTTACTTTTACAGCTGAATAAAAAGAATCACATTTTCTATGTATTTCTTGTTCACAAATTTATTTTATTACACTACTTTGTATGAAAGACATTTTATTCAGTATTCACTGAAAATATAATAGCACCATAAACATTCTATTTGTGAAAGCTTGTTCTTGTAACAGGATTAAATTATATGGAAAGAGATATAAATAGTTTTTCAGCTACAAACTTCCAACTTATAAATTATTATTCTAATATGATAGAATTCTCATGAAACACAAGAATTGTTTTTCTTGCCAAACATCCAGTATTTTGCTTTCATAGAGTTTATTACTCAATAAATTTCCACTATAAAGATACACCACTGAAAAGACAAAGGTAGTTACTATTAAAGATTAATTGTGAAAATGAAGAAAAGTTTACTATAATTGTTTTGTAAGTATTTTGTTAAATTATAGTTCTAGACTTGTTCATATAAATATTTTGCTTCTTGCTTTGTTTTAGTTGATTTTGAAATGTGTGTAACTTCCTTAGAAAAGTGATAGTTTTTAAATATCGAGATAATTTCTCAACTTTCTCTTATGATTTAGCTTAGATTCTGTAAAAAAAAAGTTAACCTGAGAACATTCACATTCATTATTAAAAGAAGAGAGACAAAATCCCATTTTGATAATTTAATCAAAGAAAACTGAAGAATACTCAAGCATATCTCCCTTTGTCCTCTAGTCTCTAATCTGAGAGCCACCAAAGGATGAGATTTTAAAAATGCAAAACAAAACTCTTGTTTTTGTGCTACTAACCTCTGATAGTTTGGGACCCTAAAATGGCAAGTTTGATCTAGAGGCTCCTCTCTAATGCTACTCAGAAGGGATGACAGTAATGTCATTTACCTTCTTGCCACCAACCTTGAGATGACACTTGTGTGTCAATCCACTGTGGCTACAAAGTCAAACCCGCATACTTATTCCCTGGACATTTCCACTCTAAGTTTTAGGGAAATGCTGTCTGCTTAGCAGAATGTAAAATCTACCTTATTTCCATGTTTTTATTAATTGATGCTTAATTGGCACCTGGAAATAAATAGTCCTGAGAATATTTTCATTCTTGAGCTTGACAGAAATGGTGAGTAGTCCTTTAGTGGAAGTTTCAGGAAACTGGAAAAGGAATGTTCTATTGTATACCAGGCTGGACATAGATAATGAGCATATAATATATACATCATAAAAGCTAGAAGAACATTATTTTAACCTTTGTGCCACATAGAAATTATGAATATTTGAACATATAGATATTTTTACCTTAATTTGCATAATGCACAATATATAAATGCATCAAAACATTATTTGGTGCCCCATAAATATGTATAATTTTATGTCACTTAAAAATAAAAGAAATAAATTGCACACTTGGAGATACCAATCCCATGGAAAGCTTTATAAAATCTAGCTGCCCTGTGATGGAGCTGACACTTACAGTGAGCCTGTCTGTGGTGTCCCTAACTTTTATTTTATTGTATTTTTTTCTCTTTTCCTTGTAGAGGAGAGACAGAGTGCGAACTGCCTTATGTTCTTCTACAGATTTTTGTTGCAGCTTAGCCTTCTAATATAATGAGTGTGCTAATTTCATTTTGAATCTAATAAAGAATCATGTTAAGTCTATTGAGATAGAAGTTTTTGAATATTTATATCATAATATCATGTAGGTCATTGGACATGATTTTGATTTAAACAGTTCTCTAGAGCATTTCATGTATATAGCAATCGAATAGAAAAGAATTATATTTATTTCTAGAGCTCTCTCAATGATGTAAAACCTGAAAAAATGTTTTTTTTCAAGTTCCCAACCTTCAGTATGACATTTCAAAGGCAATTTTAAGTGATTATTATTTGCATAGTAAATTCTCAAGATTCCCTATATGCTCAGACACTTTGCAGTGAGCTGAAGTCATTTGAAAAGCAATGCACCTGGCATTTATACCCCAAGGAGGTGCCAAGTTTAACTAGAATGTACTTTTTAAAATTTCTCCATTCATTTAAGCTTGATTTTTATGCTGTTTTAACTTCTTGGTTAAGCAAAATCAAGCATAACCATGAGAAATTTAGCTGACGAGGTCAGGAGAAACTTTACTGGGTACAACTAAGTATTCTAGTCTTCCTTTGTTTCACCTAATCTATGAGGTATCATTTATAATTAGATTAATTTTAGCCTAGTATGGCAGCTTTCATCAAATTCAGAGTTGGTATCCATGTAAATCTTTTTATACAGATGCTTCAGAAAGGCAAACTACTTATTCCATTCATCTCTGAGTAAGAGTTTTCTAGAATGTAGGGGTGAATACTTGGTGTTAGAATTTATAGTTTAGCTATAAGGGAAAACAAATTCATTTATTGTGAAGCTGTCTTCCCTCTATTGTGAAGCTATCATACTCATATCCTGTTCATAACTCCCATAAAATAAATCTATTCATCCCTTTTCTTTCTTTGAGATATCTTTGGTAGATCGGCACTAGTAGGACACTGGAAATTGAGTCAGGTCTCTAGAGGTGGGTTTGAGGCCCTCTTGTGACAATGTGTGTTACTGTTGCTCACGTAGAAATACTTTGCTAAATTTTTGCAATACTCTCCTGATCATCTTCACTTCTGGCTTCATCCTCTTCCCCTTAGTAACCAAATAAAAAGTGCAAAAGTAATGTAACACTGAATATGCCACTTCTTAGCTACTGCTCTTCATGACTACCTCATATTACAGAACATGGTCTACTTTCCTTATCGTGTTACCTAGTATTTTTTGCACTTTTTTCCCATCTATATATAGACAATTTAAAGTTAACAGACACCGTGCGAATATAGTTTTTGTTTTACTCTTGTTTTAAGCATGCAGTTAAACTTTATATGGGTTGCTTTGTGTAATGGCAGTTCACATGATTAAAATATTAAACAATACTAAGCCATATATGTGGTATTGAGCATGTCCCATACTGTGTCTTAAACACACACACACACACACACACACACACACACACACACACACTAAGTTAGCAGAACAAATTAATTCAGCCCTCATTTTTATGCATAAGGAAACAGCCAAAGAAGGCTAATTGTCTTGTCTAAGGTCAAAGGGCTGGAAAGGACTCACTTAAAGCAGCGTTGCTCTAGGACACAGTCCATGTGCTCACTGCATTCTGCTGCCTCGTTAGCTACTCCTGAATCTTGACAATTCTGATGGGCGCTCAGAACCTTCAGATGGTGCCCTTACTCTAGTGTCTGTAGGGCCTATTGGTGAGTGGAGGAAGACAGAAGGTGTCTGGTACCTCCCCAGAACCCTCATCCAGAGCCTCTAGTACCTGGTGCATATCATGCTGTGAGATTCACGTCTCTTCACTCCCAGATTTCCTTTGGCTCAAAACATTTATTGTGCTATGTTTCCCTTCCTGCAACACAAGTATTTTTTTTTTATTTAAGAGAAAATAGATACAGAAGATAGAAACAAAAATCAAAAAAGACAAACAACAACAGATCTAATATGATAACATTGTAGGTTTACACACTGAGGTGGTTGAAGTTTGACAGTAGTTACAATCTTGCATATCGTTACCTTCATAGGGGTTAATCATATTGACAGATATAGACATGTAAGATTTATCAATTCAAGTGTATTAACTTTTCTTTTTCAATAGCTATTGTATTTAGTAATACAGTTTTTTTAACTGTCTTATTTATGCATATTTATAAATTTATGTCTTTTTCCTTTTCCCTTCCTTCCTTCCTTTCCCCTTAGAATACCTCTTGTTATCACTGAAATAACTACCCATAACATCAGGTCTAATGTAATCAAGTGAAATAGTTCAGAGTGAAACCAATGAACGATAAAAGAATGGTCGTACATAAGAGAAACAAAAAACTAAAGAGATTAACAAACAACAACAACATATCCAATACTGTAAAATTACAGGTTTAGGAGTTTAGATGGTTGGAATTTTACAGTGGTTGCAATGTTGTATATTGTTACCATTAAGGGGGCTGTTCAGATTGACAGGTAAAGACATGTAGGATTGATCTGATCTTATGAATATCAACTGTTCTCTCTCACCAGTTAATGCATTTAGTAGTATAGACTTTTAAACTGTCTTATGAATACCCTTATATAAGACTATGTCTTTTTTCCATACCTTCCTTCCTCAGTTCCCCTTGTAATACCTCTTATTGTCTTCAAACTAAATGCCCTTACCAATTGGCCAAATATAGTCGAACGAAATAGTACTGAATAAAACCAATGACAAATAAGGTAATGGAGGCAATACATAGTAATGCAATTTTGATTTCTATAATGCCTCATGTTAGCTTCAAGGCAGTTGCCTATATCATCTGTTATAACACAATCATATTAAGATAGGTTAAAATCCCTCAGAATAGAGCAGCGAAAGTAATACATGGTTTTGAAGCAAGGTGATCATATATCACTGACGGCTACCCTTATAAATTTTGTTATCTTTACAATAACTGTCTTTGTCTTCATTTATGATAAAGATAGGCCGGTCGAGGTAGAATAGGATTAAACTAAACAGCTCATTGAAAACAATACTGGACTTAAATCCCATTGATGGATTATTCATTTGTCTGTCCCGCTCGGTGGTATCTCTCTGTCGCTTTTTCTGGAGCAATGGGTTTCTTTATCTCTCTCTAGAATGTCCTTCAGTATTCTTTGTAGGGTTGGCTTGGTTGTCATAAATTCCTTTAGTTGTTCTTTGTCGTAGAAGTATCTTGTTTCTCCGTTGACTTTGAAAGATAATTTTGCAGGGTACATTAATCTGGGTTGGAAGTTATTTTCCTTGAGGGCTTGAAATATTTCACTCCAAGCTCTTCTTGACCTGATGATTTGTGTTGACAAGTCTTTCGTGATTCTGATGGGCCTTCCTTTGTAGGTAATCTGTCTCTTTTCTCTAATAGCTTTTAATATTTTGTTTTTGTGTTGAATTTCTGGAATCTTGATTATTATATGTCTGGGTGTAGGCCTGTTTTGGTCAAGTTTAGCTGGGGTTCTATATGCTTCAGTTATCTGAAAGTCTCTTTCTGTTTCCATGCTTGGAAAGTTTTCTGAAATTATTTCTGTAAATAGTCTTTTAATTTGATTTGTATTGACCCCTGCTTTTTCACTCACACCTTTTATTCATAAGTTATATTTCCTTGGGTTGTCTTGCAGCTGTTGCACTGCCACTTCCAGATTTCTTATTATTTTTAGAAAGTCTTGCCTTTCTCTCTCCCAGGCTGCCATTCTTTCTTCCAGATACAAAAGACTATCTTTAGTTTCCTTCAGGTGGTTCTGCCAACTTTTATTGGAATCTTTGATATCCTGGTAGTCTCTCTGAATCTGACTGATGCGTTCTAAGTCTTTATTTGTTTCATTCTCAATTTCCTTTGATTTTCCATCCTCCACCTTTCTGGCAATGTTTCCTTTAGAGGTGCTTAGCAATTTCCCTATTATGTATTTCATTTCAATTCTTAGTTGGACTAAGAGTGCCGCTTTAATTTCTTTTGTAGCTTCATGGAGTTGTCTCCCCACTTCAGCTGTCATCTCCTCTGAGAGTTTAATTTTTGGATTTCCAACCTTTTCTGTGTTTGGGTCTTCTGAATTTGTTCTGCTTGTATCGGAGTCTGGAGAGTGCCCTCTACCTTTCCGTCTTGGCATTTTCCTGGGCTCTGCAGTGAGCCCATGTTGGTCCACTGTCTTTCCCAAGCCTATTTCGCTTCACGGATGTCTGTTGCAGTGTGCGAGGACGGGGCCGCTGCCTGGGAACCCATACCGGGCCGTCCGCCAAACTTCCCCTATCACCCCCAGGGTGCCCATGCAGATTCTGCCAGGACCCTCTAGGGCCTGGTGTGAACAAGGAACCATGCCTAATTAGGTGCTGTTCCAGTCTCAAGATGGATGCCTGTCCCTCGCTCTCCCTCGGGAGTGGGGGGTGAGGGGCTGGGGACCACCGGGTTCACTCACTTGCCTGCTCGCGACCACCTTGTTCCACAATCGATTGCTGCCTCCGCTGTCTCCACCGCAGCCGCAGAAATTCAATTGCGCATCACCAGCACTTTAATCGCACTTTCTCAGTTTGGGTTGCTCCGCTAACTGGATTCGGCTCTGGTCAGAGGTGCTGCTGGTCTCCACCTTTGTTTATTTCATTTTTTTACTCTTTCCGTGGGCTACAATTCTCGTTTTAGATTCTTCTTGGGTCCAGAGGACCCATCTCCCTCTTTTTTCCTTCTCTCTGTTATTATATTATTTTATATTCCAGCATTTGGATGGTATATTCAGGGAGTCTCCCTATGGCGGTGTTATTTGGGCGGACATTTTGCAGGAAGTCCTCAACAGAAGTATTTGTTATGCTGTTATTTTGACCTCTACTACCCACACTCAGCAGTTGATGAATAATAATGCTCAGTCTTTGATGATGGTAAAGGAACTCTTTCTCACATGCTAAGAAGCTCTATTTCCCCCTCTCTTTAGCTGCCTGCCTTATTTTAGCTTCTCCTTTTTAATGTCTTGGCAGACATTTATCGTAAATCTTTGTGGCTTTTTGCTGAGAAAGTAGTAATTTATGGCCTTGTTGCCACTTCAAAGAATAGAGTTACTCCTTCAGCAGCACCTTCCGTGTCTCTCCTAGTTACAGTCACTGCAGTCCACAGCTTCTGAGCTGGAGATGTGTCCTGGCTCCTTCTAGAAGTGAGTCAGTTACTCCTCCTTCTCCTTCCACAATTCCTTTCATTGTTTATGGTATGCCTAAGAAAGAGCAATTCAGCAAGCAAAATTGAACATGCATGCAAAACAAACCACTGTGTGCATAAATTACATTAAATATGTTAGCATTATCTAAATAGCATCTAAATACCTATATATCATGTATATTTTTATGCATACACACATGTCAGAGGACAAAGTTGAAAACTTTGCTTTGAAATAAAGCCCTCTTGAGAGATATTCCCAGAACGCAAAGTACAAGAACTTACTTGTTCTAATGTAAGTTGAATGGTGGAATCAGGTTGTTCTACAGATAACTAAATTTTTTTAAATGAGGCTCTGCCTTTTCACAGAGAGACTAAAACTGACATTGGAAAAATAGAAAAGCATTTCCTCTCTTTGTCTCTTGAAGTTAATATGGTATTTGCATATTTTTCTCTCTTTCTCATTCATATATATATATATATATATGTGTGTGTGTGTGTGTGTGTGTGTATCTTCTACTTATTTTGTCTAATTTCTCTCCATTGCATTCTCTGTTTTCATATAGTCCCAAATGAATATGTAATCTCAATTTGAACTGTCTAATAAGAATCACTTAATTATTTTAATATGTATTTAAATTGACCTAATAGCTAAACATGCTTAAGTATGGAATACAGTATGTCAGTTCAAAAATGTATATACAGTGTGTAATGATCAGATCCCAGACAAGTACAATATTCATTCCATCGAACATTTACTTTCTAAACCCTTCCTACTAGCTGTTTTCAAATATAGAAAATATTACTTAATTTATAAAATTAATTTAAATAATTACAAGAAAGTGACCTGGATTAGTTGTTCCTGCACCATGTGTCATTTTCTCCTGCATCTTAAAATCAGTTGTGGTTTGTGCCAGCCGGCAGCGAGAAAACAACAGAGGCAGTGTGTGCACGCGGGCATGTGTGTGTGTGTGTGTTTCTGTTCCCAGAAGTTTGTTGAACTTTAAGGAACCAGAGTATCACTTATCCATTTCTTAGCATATATGAATTTCCCTATCTTTGAAGTTTGCTTCAGTCACTATTTTGTATGTCAGGACTCAGCTGATTGATGAAAGCTCACTCACCTGAAACCTTATTCATTTTATTCTTCATTCGGTGTCTCATCTGGAAGAGAGTCAATGTTTGCACATTAAATGGCATACAGTTATTTGTAATCTTGTATGTGACTGACCTTTACTCTTTATCTGGTGGATTGTGAATGTCCTGAAAACAGAAAGTAAGACATACACTCCACACAATATCACTGTTCCTGAGGCTTGAGACAAGCATTTGTATGGTCTCTTTCAGAAATTTGTTGACAAGTGATTTTTAAAGGAATGTTCTTCAATGATAAAAGACATAATCAAAACAATTTTAATAGAAGTTCAAATTAAGATTCAAATTTGCTGAAAACTGTTTCCTGACATGTTTATTTTTCTTAGTCACTTAGTATTTTTTTTTTTACTTAGTATTTTTTTTTTTTTTTGGTGGGGACTGTGATATCACAGAATATTCCCCTTCTTTCTTATGTTTTCAATTTTCATTTATTTCTACAATATGCATATGTACATACACATTGCACAAGCATGAGTTTTTTTTTTTTTTCTAAAATGATCATTCACCTCTCCAGAATTTCTGTGGCTCCCCATGGTGCATAAAGGCTCCAATTTTGTTAGTGAATTTCAGTTTTAAAGCCTTCCTATGTGAGCTTGGAGCACTTGATATTTAATCTGTTCAATACTTTTCACTGGAGAGATTGACAGGAGGCAATGTTCAAAGCCCCATTTCACATAGAGATTTCTAGGCAAAACTGTAGATTATTTTTGTAAATTTTCCCTTTTTAAAATGCAGCATGTTGGTATTCATAAATATTTCCAAAACATCCACAGTAATAGTAGTCATTTAGATCACTGACTATAGTTTCCAGTCCTATCTTGGGAGAACTGAGTCTATGGCTTATAGGTGATTTTTGTTAATTTTTAACAAGAATTTATATTTTTAACTACAACTTCTATTCTGGCAGAATTTAACATTTTTAAAAAGTATGTCAGGCAATTCTTCACAT
The DNA here is from genome assembly GCA_004363535.1 of Dasyprocta punctata. NCBI lineage: Eukaryota > Metazoa > Chordata > Mammalia > Rodentia > Dasyproctidae > Dasyprocta > Dasyprocta punctata. The sequence goes on along the minus strand of RJWM01000395.1, from coordinate 28,067 downwards.
CCAGGAAATCTGAGAAAACATCTATATGAAGTAGTTATCCTTGTCGGCCTCTTCCTTCCCCACTTACAGATCTCTGCGGGCATCACCTGACACACTGTCTGGTTTTATCGAGAACATCTCTTGCAAGTTGTGTTTGAAAGTGCAAAGTGATTAGAGTTGATTAAGCTTCGTTTAATGAAAAAGAGAATCACTCACCTAAGAGTATTGTTAGCTGGTGAATTATCTTCATGGCTTATTCTATATTTATAATTAAAACAGTTTATTGTTGTTAATCACATATGTCGAAATTCCACAGATTTGCATTCAGGGACTGCTGAAAGCATGCTAATTATCTATGAGTTTCTTTCCTTATTGTTGTTTCAGGCCCTTTCAAAGTATCCTTTTTAATGAAATATTTTGAAATTAGGCCTCTGGGAAAAGTGAGAAATTCAGATTTTCAGTAGTATCATTCATGTGACATGAGAAGAAAACTGAGATTATACATTGCTGAAGTCTTTTTCATTAAATATTTACCTTTAATCTTGTTTTTTTCTCCCCCATATTTGGTGCTGCGTTTGGTTTGCAGTCCGCAATCATTATGGGTGTGTGCAGAATGGAATATATTTAAGCCAGTGAGCAAAGAGTTGGTGAAGGAAAGGAAGCTCACAGTGGGAATGCTCTTTCCTGAGAAATAAATGCACCAGGGATAATTTAAATTGCTTCCACTTTTTCTCAGTGCTATTCTGTGTATACAACTGAGACCCGTTTCATTATTATTTCCAGGTTTGACTCTCCTGTGCTCTGAGGTGCTTACAGCTCTCTTTCTGATTTCTATTTTGAGTAAGAAGTTTGGCCAAATGCTTTTTCCTGGGGAAGCTGCCTGGCCCTGCTGATTCTGTTCTTCCATCTCGCAGTATGCATATATGCACTTTAACTTCAGTCTCATGGGACAATGAAAACACTGAATTTTTGCTCTTTCATTGAAATAATTGAGAAGCTGTGAGGTTCTCTGACTGGACCCCATATTTAGCTTCCCAACTCATCCTCTTAGCCAGTAGGGGGTATAAATCACCAGTTATGCAGGGTGACTGTTTAAACCAGAGTTTACTAAGAGGTATTTTTATACTCGTGTGAGCAAAATTTAGTCTCTCAATTTTAGAAAGCGATATTGAAAGCTCACCCACCCCTTAAAAATTAAATCAGAAAGTTTCCTTGTGAACTATGAAGCTGTGTGAAATAAATTATGTTGTGCACTTTTCCTATTCAGTGATTTATAATTAATGTTTAGAAAACTAGGCATATAATGAACATGTGGTCACTGAAATAAGTGAAATTAAAATCCCTGTCTCAGGGCTGCCTGCATTTGTACTAATGGGATTTGGGGACCTATGTAATTGTTTTGTGATTGTTTCAAGATGAACAGTGGGTCAGGAGTGCTTATAGTTGTCCTTTGTTATTGTCTATTTGACTGTCTCAGTCTAGAGTCAGGGCCCCCTGGGTTCTGTTTCCAGTGCACCCTGGCCTGAAGGAGAGGATCTTGAGTCCTCCACAGAGGGCGCGCCTTTGTGGGTGCTACATGATGAGAGCCAGATTGCCAAAATAATTTTGTATTAAATGTTACTGCCTGTTTTCCATGACTTACTGCTGCTCTCTGTTTTGGTTTTTGTTGTGAATTTTGCATGAGTTTTTATAGTTCTTTCTTCTTCTATAGTAATTCCTTTCTCCTCCCTTTGTGTCCCTTCTCAGTGAGTAAGTCTGTGTGAGGTTCTGAAAATAGGCAAAAGTACACCAAATTGTAGATATTGTGATGCAGCTCTTGTTTCTCAAGTACGTCCCTTTTGTTTTACCACATTTCCTATGCTTCTAATTAATTCTCAAGTTATTTTAAAAATTATTTTCAAGCTCTCAGTTACTCTTTTTCTTCCTCTATTTATCATTGTTTTGGGCAAAGGAGAAAAATATTGATTGCTTATGCATTGTGATCATTTAAATTCAAATGTAAAACCCCACACAAGAACATGATGCCCTTAGAACATACGCACAATAAATTCTATATTACACATATCTAAAGAAGATTGATTTTTAAGAATCAATTTTAATACTGATGATGAGTGAGAATAAAGAAAACTGTATCTCTTTTTTCCTGAAAGATAAGTGAACATATTTACTATATAATTTTGAAATTTAAAACACGAGGTTCAAATTAACATTTACAGTCACTACTGTTTTCAAAACTTCCTCTAACAAAATAATAAATCATTTGATTTTTAGACTAAAATCATGTTCTTGTCTTTTTCCTAATTCCTTCCACCATTCTGAAAATAATTCTGCTCTTTAGCTTCCATTATTTTGCCCTGTTGATCAACACACACACACACACACACACACACACACGTACACACACATCAGAAAACGAAACAGTGAAGAAAGGAAAAAGAAAAGAGAAAGGAGGAAAGATGATAGATTGCAAAGTTATGAAAACAAATGAAACTAAGGGTCAAACCATGATAAAAATAAAGAAGGAATCCACCACCCTTTCAAACAGGAGAGCCCAAGCTTCACTTATTCTTAAGAATAAAGGAATGCCACTGTGGAGAATATCAGGCCATTCCATTTCACTTCAAGTCCAGGACTTCTGCCAGCTTTCTATTGGCAATTCTTCTTGGAAAGTAAGAGCTGTTTTCCTTTCATCTATCGTGAGTAAGTCAACAATTCAGAGGCATCCAGGAGAATAACAGGGGAGACAGATAGCATCGCCCTGCCCTGTGGAGGGATGTTTCCAGGATGCAATGGTCTGCAGAACAGTAGAAAGAGGCTGAGTCATAGGCATTTAGAGATAGTTTTTGTCAAAGAATTATAGACTGCCTCAAATTCACTAGCACATAAATACATCTCCCGGTTAAAGAACCATTGGAGGGAAGGAGAAAATATACCTTGATCCTATAGGACCATACTAGATGAATTTCTGGCCATTACTGAAAACTGAGCTGGAAACTGTTTATTTCAACCCTGCCAAAAGTGGTTGTATGTTTCAGTTCTAGAGGAAAGTGGGACTCCAAAAATTATTTCAAAATTTCTTTTCTCCTGCTAAAAGATTATTTACGTATTTAATTCTTGTATATATTTAAATTACTATTTCATGACTTGGTAAATGCATTCATTGTGAAATAATCATGACCAAGCTAATTAACATATCCGTCACCTCATCTAGTTACATTCGTTTTTTTCTTGAAAATATTTAGGATTTTCAATTCTAGCAAATTTCAAATATACAGTTGAGTACTTGTATCTGTAGTCAAAACTTAATCATGTTGCATAATTTAAATTTTATAGCTTCCATTTCTTCCCTCCTGCCAGTCCCTGGTAACCACTGTTTCGCTCTTTGTTCTCATGATGCAAAATAACAACTTAAAATGAAATATAAAACTTGAAGCAGTAAAGTTCCTAGAAAGAAACATAGGGAAAAATTTCCTTGAAATTGGTCTTGACAATAATATTTTACATATAATGCCCAAAGCACAAGTCACAAAAGTAAAAATAAACAAGTGGAACTACATCAGATTAAGAAGCTTGTGTAAAACAAAGATTAGAGTCAACAACAACAGCAACAACAAAAAAATGAAAACAATAGTCAAAACGATTTTTTAATTTTATTTATTCATTTATTTTTTGCGGCACCAGGGATCAAACTCACAACCTCGTGCCTGCCAGGCACTGAGCCAAACTCCCAGCCCTGGTTTTTTGAGGCAGGGTTGCACTATATAGGCTTGCATTGTAGCCCCAGCCAGCCTCAAACTCACAAGGATCCTCCCACCTCAGCCTCCCAAAGTGCTGGGATTAAAGGCGTGCACCACCACGCCTGGCGTTTTTATTTTATTTGAAAGAGAAAAAAACCCAGAAAAAATCAAGACGCAAACAAACCTTAGAAACAGTAACAACAAAAGCATAATGACAACAACAACAACCACAAAAAATACCAATAGCTATATAGGTTTTCAAAACAAGATGATAGGAATTTAATAATGGTTGTGTGATACTGCACATTGTTATCTTCAAAATAATTATAATTGTTATCTTCAAAATAATTGCTCGGGTTACCAGATACAGAAATAAAACAAAACAGTGAAGCAGAACAAAACATCAGATTTCAAAAATAAGACAGAAGGAAATCCCCCACAGCTGCCACAATTCACACTGCCATCCTCCAAGTAGATGCCCAGACCACCAGCCCCAGGTCTGCAAATTCAATCAGATACAAGCACCAAGCTATTCCTTTCGCCTCAGTTGCTATCATCTCAGCCTGAGTCTTCTGAATCTGCCAGTTGGTGGGGGTGTGGGGGTGTGGGGAATGCTCTTCTAGTTTCTTGCTGAGTATTTTCCTGGTCGCCATAGTGTAGCCTGGCTCACAGGAGGGCGTAGTTTGACTTCTTGCTCAGTCTCTTCCCTATCCAGCCTTCCCCATGGGGATTAGGAAGGACTCAGCAAAAAGACAAACTATGTCAAAACTTTTGCAGACCATTTACCTGATAAGGCATTAATATCCAAAATACATAAAAAACTAAGATAGAAAACTAAGTAACCTGATTTGAAAAATAAGACAAAGGACTTGAATGGATTTTTTTCCCACATAAGATATGCAAATGGCTGACAGGTATGAGAAAAATATAGCAATACATTAATAATCCAGTATGTCAGAATAAGAGGACAAAAATGGAGATAGGTGTATTATAGAAATATCTACTTGAAAACAAAATGTGTGGAAATAATTTAGTATAGTAACCATGGATGACTGCAGAAATTGCCAGCTGTTTTCATTTTAAAGATAAATATTTAATTATCAAAATATCAAAAAATCAATTTATGGCCTGAGAAAGGAAGTCATGCTAAAAGATTAAAATCATAAACAGACTGGCCCAAACTAAAATTTTCAAAAGGATATATGCTAATTTTTAAGTAGGAAGAAAAAAAATGGATCACAAGATTAACTTCTAAATTTGAGGAAATAAATGATATAGTTCATAGTGCAAAAAGGCAAAGAAGTAATATAGAGGAATGTGGTTAGACTCTATCTCATAATGACTGCTTTGGATAAAGTTAATTACTCTTTCTTATCTAAAATATTCCCCTAAATTGTTGTTTGTACTATTCCAAAACATATGAAATCTTGAATGGTAAATACTTTTCTTGGTTTCTGAATTCTTGATCCTATTGTAGTTTAGGAGGGACATTTAGTTTGCATGAGTGTAGGTCTCACTCCAGTAGCCACAGAAAGTGAGCCTTCTAAAGTGCACTTTGATGCTAATATAGGGTTAATATTTCACCTTTTGGAAGAACACATACCGAGAAGATACATTTAAAAAGATATATATATTTTTTGGTCTTTTTGGGACAGTCTCACTATACAGTCCAGGCTGGCCTCAAACTCACAGTGATCATCCTTCCTCAGCCTCCTGAGTTCTAGTATTATAAGCATGCACCACCATACCCAGCGATACATTAAATTTTATACTCTAAATTGATGATGTGTCTATTAGAATATTTATATTTATAGTATAATAATCTAAGTCCATTATGTAATCCAGACCTTTTTTTAGCATCCTTTTCTTAGATCACATACAGTTTGTTCACCTCTTTAATGCTGGATTCAACCATTTGCTACAGTGTGTCAGCCTTGGTTCTGAACGTCTTAAAATATTTACTCATCTATCTGCCATGGTGAAGTATTTTTCTTCAGAGTCATGTACAATGTGATACTTTTTTGGTATACATCGAGCACATTCTTTCAGTGTATTTAGTCAGCAAAGTGCAGTCCTATTTTTTAACTAGAGTATTTGCAAACACTTTATTGCTGTGCTCCTCCATCAACAACATTAGAATAAGGAAGCCCTGGTAATTTCAGGCATCGTGTTTCTTGTTAGAGATGGGAGAGGCTGATCAGTGAGAACTAAGTACCTGTTAGGCAGGGAAGGAAGGTCTGGTGTGCTACCACACAATAGGAGGACTATAGATAATGGGGCCAGACTGTCTATTTCCAGAAGCTAGCAGAAAGGAACGTGATTGTTTTTGCCAAAGAAATGGTAAATGTTTGAACAATTGGATGTGTTTTACCTGATTTAAATGTTACACCGTATTTACAAACATCTAAAATCATATGATGCCTATAAATATGAACAATTTTAATACATCAGTTGCAAATAAATTGAAATTCAAATAACGGCAACAGCAAAGAGCTTACTCTGTTTAATCATTTGCATTTATCTCTCATATAGGGACATTCTAACTTGCCATTTATCTTCTGATTCTTTCTCTATCCTTTAGCTTCTGTTTAACTCACTGTAACTGTAACTGTGCACTACTTTCTTGCTTCACACTGACCTGATTGTCTATTTAGTATATTGCATAATTCGTTCTTGAAAAATTTTTCCATGGGTATTTAGTATTCTAGAAGGTTATACCTACCAAAGCCTCATAAAAAGCCACTGGAATTTAGAGCCTCTCCTACTCTACTAACCTCCCTTTCATTTAGAACATTTGATCAAAACCCATTTAAGGACCCTTACAATTTTGTGCATAGCTCATCTTCATTCACATTCTAACATTTAAAATGTGATTCACTTTCATTCATAAATGTTAAAATAAAACAAATGCTGCTATCTTTCTGTGGCTCATATTCAATGCCCTTACTTTTTACATCAAATCTCCAGAAGGGGATCATTTTATAGCATCTGTTATCTAATAATGTATCTTAGGGCTAACCTAGTTAATGTACGCGTCTGTAACACAGTTCTCCGCAATCTCAAAAGCTAAAGGTTATACTCATTCATACTTTCATCATCACTTTGAATTGTTATTTTGCACAGTACAGTGTTATGGTTTATCATTCTTGTCTTAACATAATGTTTATTCTGTATTTAATCTAATGGCCATATTTTAAAAGGTAGTGCATGATATTTTTCTTTTGGTCACTTTAAATGATTGCAGAAAACTAAATGTAATGCTTTTTAAATCACACTTTTATATTCACTTTTCTACTGTTACTATTAATGCTCATTTGTCAACATCCCCCATTTCCAGGAGTTAATATCTCCTGAATATTATCTTTTCACAGAATCGTCTTTGCTTAAGGAGTGTGGTTATCTCACTCAGAAAAGCCAATTCCAGATCTGAGGATATTCCTATGGATACACTTTTTATCACTGATTGCTTCAGATAGGTATTCAGTATTTCTTCAGTTCCTCAAACTCATTAGGAACCCAAAAGGTTGCCTCTCTGTTGGGATCATTTTATTGAAACACCACCACTGAGAAATGATTACAAGCTCAGAAAAACAGGTCCATGTGCAACAGCCTACTCTTACTGAGATTGAAAACTATATGCAGAGTTTGAAAATAAGACAATGGGAGAACATTGATCTCTTAACAATATCATAGAACTAACTTGTAGATGTTTTTGGTCCTGTGTTTTATATGTTCAAAGTATTAAAGAAATATTGGGATTGTAAATATGCCTCAGATCAGTCATTCCTCTTCTTATAAAGCAGAATGTGAAACTTTGTGATTTATGGTAAGCAGTACTGGCTCTTTTTACCCAGCTTCCCTTTTATCATAAATAAATATTGATGGAGTTTGCAAGGGAAGAAAAAGTCTGTCACATGAATGTCATTTACTCTGTCAGACATCAGAAATTCCAGAGTCTGCTGCCGACCACACTCTTCTACTGCCTTGGATGAAATAGTCGCTTCAATCAATCACATGGATCAGCAATCTGAGGAACAAAGCAGCGACATTTATTAAGTCAAACCTCTCTACTGGGGACCGTTTTTACAATTGTAGTAGCAGAGGGAGTCCATAGCCTATAATATGACAAATCAAAGATTTCAAAGTACTGTATGCTATAATTTTAGCATGACATTTAGCATCTGTTACCTCGTCTTTTTAAATGTTCATCTATGTGGGCTTGATTTTCCATGAAATTAAAAGACTCATGGGAGCAATGATAGTTCTGACTCTCCACTGGCTGGCTCCAGCTCACAGAACTCACTGTTCAAGGTGGAGTCAACACTTACCCAAAGTAAGATCTTGTCAAGCATTTCCAAGACTTTCCACGTCTTCAGCTCCTGTTCATAAACTGACTCTAGGTGAAACAGTCATTCAGAGCTTACTAAAGCATTTTAGATATAATTCTACAATCAAAACAACTTAGATCAAAATGACTGTGTCAAAATTTATTGAACTAATACTGGAAAGTTTTTTGCCCTCTTGGCTTAAAATTGTATGGAATTTCAAAACTTACATGTTTCAGTTTGTTCCATAGTTAAGGGGTAGAGTTCAAGAAGAGCCACTTGGAACAAGGACTCTAAGCATAGTGAAAAATGAGTAAAAATATTCTAGGTAATTCAAGGCTTACTTAGAATTATTATTTGATGGAGATGGTTGTGAGAGTTGTTGTAGTTATCTTTTGCAGAATAATAAACCACTCCTAGATTTAGTGCCTTATAATAAAAACTTAGTATTTAAAATATGTTGTATGTATATAGGAAAATGCCACAGTGAAAGCAAATATTTGTTAAAATTAATAACCACTAATATATGTATGTATATGAAAATGGTGCATTGAATGAAAATGTTACTCATGTCCCACCAAAAAAAGGAAAAAAGGAAAAAAAGAAAAAAAAAGAAAAGCCTGAAATTCAATTCCTGATTTTATCAAAGGCAAAAACCCATATTATTTTTTGTTTGAAACCCTGCACTATTCTTTTGTGGTGAAAAATTTCGTACTTAAAAATGAGCAGGCAAAGAGAAAGGAATTTAAGGAAATAGGACAAAATGGAAAAGTCAAAAGCTAAAACCAGGACCAAATGACAGCTAATCATACTCTCAGAGCAAAAAGTGGCCTTTACTTACTTTTTTGATGTTCCTTTCATTGCCATAAATGTAATGCTAATATAGCATCTAATAAATTATAGTAATATAATTATAATCATATGCAAAATATTTGAATGCTATTAGATAATTATAATTTTTATTACACAACATAGACTTTTATAACAAATTAACCCCAAAATGTTAATGAAAGCATAATAGAGCTATTGTTCTCACTAATGTAACAGTTACTATAGTATGCATGCAAAGTTGATGGCTTTCTACAATGTGATTCTGGGTCTCTGATGCCTTTAATCCTTTGTCTGTAACATCCCGTAGAAAATTAGAGTATTGTCTTCTAGCCAGAGAACAGAACTGAAAGCATGGTGAAAACACACCAATTTTAAACATTTCACTTTAGAATTTCTGTGTACCACTTCTGTTATTGTTACGTTAGAGAATGACTTGTGTATCTCACCTACGAAGTAGGATTGAGAAATATACAGTTCGTTATTAGACTTGTGTTTATGGTGCTAAATTTTAGAAAGAGAGCACAGGTCTTTGGAGAACCCCTGGTCATCTTGGTTGCAGTATGATAAAATGTTTGCTTTAGAAGGAATATTAGAAGTCACCTCACATAACCACCCTTCTGAGTTTTTTCCATGAAATTCAATATAGTGACCACCTAGGTCAGAAGTTAGTGGGTCAGAAAATACTGGTATTTGTTCACCAATTAGGAGATAAATAGCAAAATAGCTCAGATTTATAGAATTGACTTTTATTATAAAAGATAGGAATTTATTTCTTCCCTCACATTCCTTTTTATTCTTTCTTCACTTAAGTGATAGAACTGAAATTCTACATAAGCTGCAGACTTGCTAATCTATGCATTGGATCCCTTCATCAAAACAAAATAAAACAAAGGTTTGTGAGCATGTTACACACTTGGACACAATCTCTGGGTGTGGGGATGTGGAAGGGAGTCCTGAGAAATTGTTGACACTATGTTACTCTGGTATTCTTTTTCTTTTCTGAATATCACTGAGTCTTCCCAAGATCTTCTCTTCCACTATCTCATTATATCTCCTTTTGTCTAGTTTTGTACCAGTGTGAAAATTGCAGCAACTTGTTTTTATTTGTATGAGAATAAATAAAAGTTCACTGGCCAGGACCAAAATCTTATTACGTTGAACGGTTACCTGCTGAATGTATCTACCATTACCCTGTATAGTTAACAAAGATGCATAGAGAAACTTTGTGACCAAATGCTTTTGTTGTTCTGTAGTTTTTTATTAACTTCATCTATTTTCTCATCCTGGGAGACTGGTTGATGTAGACATTTATCTCAAAGATGCTTTAGTTCAGATTAAGATTACAATGAGCTTTTCACATTAATTTGCCCACAACTACTTGCTTGGCTTCCTATATGGCTTTCAAAGAAAGGAAATTCAGGCAGACATGCTCAACCTAGCTTCACACCCAGTTGTATGTGATAGAAATATGTAGAGTGATTAGGAAACCAAAAACAACAACAAAAACCATTTCTGGGTACAGATCTACTTATGATCATTTCATTTCCTCCAAAAATTTTCCTTTCTTTTAATGTCCCTGCTTGATATTATAAAATGGCATTGGAATTTCTTCCAAATAAGAGAGGTCAAGCTCTAGCTACTTAAAATTATAACTTGTGATGTTTTAGTGAACGTTCATATTCCACAGGTAGACATTTCCTAGTGATTATGAAGGGGTGCAGTAGTAGAGGGAGGTGGGGAAAGATCTCCTGAGGTCCTTTGCTAGGGTGTGTCTACCATTTTGGAATCCCTTTGTGGGGCTCCACTCCGTGTGTCTCTCACCTCCCTCAGGTGAGTTAGGGAGGGAGGAAGTTGAGAGAACCTGCCCTATACAAGTGTTAATTTAGCTGTGTCCCAGCTAAGTAAGAATCTTGAATTTGAATCCTTAAGGTCCTTTGAAAAGTCAAGCCCTTCCTTTCTCTATCCCGTTAACCTTTATGATGACTTCTAATATCAATCACTTGAAAAAAATATATACTACTCAACATCTGTGCTATAATTGTGCTTCTCTCTGGTATGAAAATAAACAACCCTTATTCATATTCACTAACATATTTCTCCTCTGATTTTAAAGGCTACATGTAGCTTTCCTGATGCATCTGTTCTCAAAAAATCTTAATAAATGCTCATAGTTGAAATAAGAATAATCATGAATGACATGATGGAAAAGTGATGTTACTTGATATTGGTATTTTAAATTTTTAACATTTCCTCTTTTTTTTTTCTCAGTACCGGGGATCAAACTCACAACCCTGTGCCTGCCAGGCAGGCACTTAAGCCACTGAGCCAAACTCCCAGCCCAGGTTTTTTGAGGCAGAGTCGCACTATGTAGTTCAGGCCAGCCTTGCTCACATTGTAGCCCAAGCCAGCCTCGAACTCACAATGCTCCCCCTACCTCAGCCTCCCGAGTGCTGGGATTAAAGCCATGCGCCACCACGCCCGGCAACATTTCCTCTTATATGCTCATCAGTCCCTTAAAATGCTAAATAACATCAGCATGACACTAACTGTTGAGAAGTTATTGCTCTATTTCTGACCCAGCAGCAACCCTGTGCAACTTATTTGGGGCTGGAAATTGATGAATACTTCTTTAAGTCTGACCTGAGAGATAGGTATTTTCTTGGACTGCCTTGGCTTGGGGAAGTCAGTGTGCTGCTTTGAAAGGATTTTTCTCGGAGAAAGTAGACTGAGAAGTCACAAATCGGCAAGCCTTGCCTGGGGATCTAACATTTGCTACTAATTGGTAAGGGGCTAATATTTAGGAAAGAAAGGAATAATTTAAAAAAAGAAACAGTGCTATTAATGAAGACTGCACAAACGTGTTAAACAATTGAATGAATGTTTGCTAATTATAAAATCAAATGTGACCATTTCTATATTTAAGCACCTTTGGGATGACACAATCAACAAGACTAATTCTCACTGGCCTTTTTTATATGAAAACGCTGGCCACAAACATTAGTTCAGATTCTGCCCTAATTTAATTTGTAATAGAGGTGAGTCTACCATCTGCGATGTGATTTTAAAATGTGAAATACACTTCTGTGGGTTAACTGTTTAAAGGGAAAGAATCTCTTGGTGACAAGGCCTGAACTGAAGTTACAAAAGCAAGTGCCAAAACAGCTTTTTTTTTTTTTTTGCGGCACCAGGGATCAAACTCATAACATCACACCTCACAGGTAGGCGCTTAAGTCATTGAGCCAAATTCCCGGCCCTGGTTTTTTGAGGCAGGGTCACACTATGTAGCTCAGGCCGGCCTTGCGCTCACGTTGTAGCCCAAGGCGGCCTCAAACTCACAACGCTCCTCCTACCTCAGCCTCCCGAGTGCTGGGATTAAAGGCGTGCACCACCACGCCCGGCGGTTCCATGTTTTTTTAATAATGGTGCTGAACTACTGCAGGTCAAGGAAAGGCAATAGTGAAACATGAAGTTAATGAGTCTTAATCTTCTCCTAACAAGATTCATGTACAAGAAGTTGAAGACACTAATAGAGTTAAAATTCCTCTGGAAAGAATGGGGAGATGGTCCTTTCTCACCAACTATGATCTATTCTCCAGGTCTCATCTTGGGATACCAACTGGGTGTCCTAAAATTTAATTGAATTATGACTGAGTTCTTTGAGATGGTATCATATCCTACAGGTTAAAGGCTTGGTCCCATCAGATGCCAGTTGCAAGTCATGGATCAATGGAACTTCGACCAACTGGCTGTAATTCCAGGCAGCTGCCTCAGCTTCCTCCTCAGGGTGGAGAATTCTCTAAAATGCTTTACAGAATTCAGAAACATTTCCTTTTCTATCTTTGGTTTATTACACAGAATACTGATTAACTGCCAGTCGAGAAAGTTCATAGACTACTTCCAGAAGGGTCCAGGGTCTCGGAGGTTCTGCCCCAGGGCACTAGGGTGTTACCAGCCTCCTGACACCTCCTAGGGTGTCAGCGCCCTCATAGCATCTTTGAGTTCACCAGCTGGGAAGTTGGTTGAGGTTCCTTCACCTAGCCTTTGATTGTTTTTTAACTGGGTCTCTAGACCCTCTCTTCTCCACAGTGGTGAGGGATTGGGATTGTAAGTTGAGGCTCCTAATCAAGACTCCACCTTCCAGGAAACTAGGAGCTATCAGGGGTCTCACCAGGAGTCATCTCAGTGGAGCAGAAGAGGCTCCTCTTGACCTGGACATTCCTAGGGATTCAGATACTCTGTGCAGGGACAGAAGCCATGCTATCATTCTCCTCACTCAGATAATTGCAGGACTTGAGAGCTCTTTTGTTAGGAACAAGGCCCAAAGATCAAATATATACTTATTATATCACATCTCTCCCAGTCAAATGAGAGAATTTTTAGAGGAGCCCAAACTTCAGGATCCTATTTCTGCTGGAGAAAATTAGAGGCTATAGGCTTTGACTAGAGCTGCTGGTCTGACTACAAAAGAAGTGTTTTCAGGATGAAACAGTGTCTACAGACCATGAAAGCAAAGGTCCACACTCCTCATGGACTCTACCCGATCACTGGGCAGGGAGTGGCCTAGAGTGAGCCTGAAGGGAACTTGGCTAAGAGCTGTCTGGGAGCACCGGGACTTATGTGTGGAGGGGCTGCCACGCGCCCTGGCAGGATGGTAAAGGACCTGCCAGAAAAGTGCGTTGTCACGTCTCAGTTACTGTGGAGAATTTCACACAACCTACATAAGCATCAACAAGAGGAAATATTCATAACAGAAAACTGCTACAGGGCCACTGGCCCCAGCCCCAGCAGGGTGGCATTTTCACAAGCAAAGAAAGTCCCTCACCTCCCCCTCCCTTTCCTTTTATTTCCCCAGGTTTTTACCCTGAACTGACTCAGAAACTGTGGCCAGGGAGCAGCAGGAGGCAATGCGATGGGCATGAGATAAGAGTCTGACCTTTCCTAATCCTCAGCAAGACCCTTTGCTAGCCCGTGGTTCCAAGGTGACCCAGAGTAGGGTAGGAAGGAAAGCACTAAAGTCTGTGGAGTGAGGCACTCCCTAGACAAGACATTTTTATTACTAAAATGATGATATTTAGTATGTGAGAGCAACATGAAAACATTTTATTATCTGAAAGTAATAGGAAAATATTTCATCCAAGGGTTAGGGAAGAATGAGTGTGTGGGTCAGGTTTAAGAGAACAGTGTGGGAAAAAATAAATTGTCGTCTGATTACATGCTATTATGTTCAGCCGGTTCAATATAATGATTAGAGTCACTGCAGAAAGCGCAGAATTCACCCACAGTGTGTGAATAGAATTGTTGCTTGCCACACTTTGGTCTGCAATAGAGATGGGCTAAAGTAAGCAAAATGACTATTAACATTAGACCTTTAAATTTGGCTTTGAAAAGTGGCTGTCTTCCAATCTGCACCTTCCTGACCATCTTTTGGTTTCCTATTTTTCTTTTCTATGCCCACATACCCTGGGCATTTAACTTAATCTTGAAACCAAGCTAAAAAGGTGCAGAAAAAGAAAGTGGATGATCTCAGTAGCAAGTAGAGGTGAAATTATATGTTACTGAATGTTACAGAAACTTTGCTTTCATTTTTCAAGTCTTCACAAAACAAGAATGTTTTCTTCCCCGTTCGGCAAACATGCTCACCCATTTTTTCTTTTTACCAAGAACTGTGTTTTAAAGGAAACCACCAACTAATTTTTTTTTTTTATTTCCACTTCTCTCAGACTGAGTCACACTCCAAAAGGAGGAGAAACCAATAATACATCTGCTTACATAGCAACTTTCTTTTCATCCTTAAAGGCTTATGATTGTAATAGAATATGTATACATTCTAGTTTATGGGCATACAATCATTTCCTTCAACGCGACTGACTGTGTAACATTGCATTCATCTTTTTTGTATAGTATGTTCACGCATAATTCTCAAACTGTGTTTGCTTTGTTACATCAAACCAAGTACTCATAAGCAACTTCATACAATTTCCTCTGTGGCAAATCATCTTTCATTAAAATTTCATGTGGGGTGGACTCAGTAGCTCTTTAAAAGCAAGTGAAAAAGAGGACAAGAAGGAAGGAAGGAAGGAAGGAGAAAGGAAAGAGGAAGAAAGCAAGGAGGGAAGGAAGGAAGGAAGGAAAGAAAGAAAAGAAAGAAAGAAAGAAAGAAAAAAGAAAGAAAGAGAAAAAGAAAGAAAGGAAAAGAAAAGAGAGAAAGAAAGAAAGGAAAAAAGAAAAGAAAAGAGAAAGAAGTTTCAAATAGGCAGATCAGTTATTATAATATACTATTAAATTAAATTCTGGCATATAATGATCTCAATGCATACCTCCTTCTGACAACCTAAGCGGACTGTGGTCTAGCTAACAGGCCTCTGGTCTTAGCGCCCTTCATGCTGTGCCTGATCACACTACTGTTAAAAGCTGAGAGCCTGAGGCGAAGTATCCATTGTATCTAAAGACCTGTCATCACCAAATTGTCCCCCTTCTCCAAGAGGTTTTCTGAATAACCAGGTGCTCAAAAGAGATGACTCTAGCAAACCTCAGAAGTGTTAAGACATGCTTTATGATCATAAGCAAAGAGAAGTTTTAATCTTTAGCAGAGGGCCTAAAGGCAGGAAAACCACCCTCTAGAAACAAGATAATCTCTCATTGAAACGTGTGCTTCTTGCTGGACATGGTGGCATACCCCTGTAATCCCAGCAATCGGGAGGCTGAGACAGCAGAATCGTTGCAAGTTTGAGACCAGCCTGGGATACAAAATGAGTTCAATGTCAGCCTGAATGGACCCTGTCTCAAAAAGACCAAAAAAAAAAATTTTTTTTTTTTATTTTTTTTTTAAGAAACATGCTTCTTTAGTGTCTCAGATGAGAGAGCTTGTGCTATTGAAAAGAAAAATAAAGAAGTAAAATCCCGGCCTTCAGTTAAATCACAATCTGGTGATGGTGTAGTTGAATTGAGCAGAGAGGGTAACCCCTGAACTTATGTAGGTAGGAAAAGTGAGACTTCCTGGTATAGATATGACACTGAAAAGTCCCTTAGGAGTTTCCAAGCAGGTCTTGGATCTCCTATTTTATCATGTGAATACCTCAATTGCAAGACTCACCTAGGGCACCCTCACCCTTGGAGGGACATCCTTAGTCATGTGCAGATACGAGGTGTCTTCTCTCGCTGAGGACAGTTTGCTGACATCTCAGTTTAGATTTCTTATTTATCCTCATTACCTTTTGATAGTTTCTGTGGAATTGCTGCCTGTCCTACTCTCTTATTTAGATTTCTTCTCAGATCCTCAGAAAGGCCTTTCTTGGCCAACATGTATAAAGTAAACCAATTAACCTTCTCTCTGCTTGACTTTATTTTTGGGCATTTTTCACTGGAATTATATTACGTTCTTCCTCTTTTAAGAGTTTACTGCTGTCTTTCCACCATTAGAAAGTACTCTCCCCAAGGACAGGAACATTACTCTCTGTTCAGGGTTTTGTGTGCAGCCACTGAGACCGTGCCTGGCATTCAATAGACAATAAATATACATTCAATGAATAAAGGAATAAGCACATAAAATTTTATTAGTAACAGACTGCTCATCACAAAATTAGAACTCAAAATGTGCTGTTATTTTTATTAATCACTTTTATTATGCCAAACTGATGCCAACCTATGACAAATCACAGAATGAATAGGTGTCTTTTTAATTCTTAACAGTTTCTGTACCACAGACCTGTTTATCTTTCCTGCACTATAGTTTACTGAGTTTTTAAAAGTAGAACTTTGAATTGGTATGTGTGACTAGGTTATCTATATTCTGAAAGCCAATAGGAAAGTACTTCTTCTGTTGCCCGGAGTGTGTCCGTCTGACCCTGGTTTTATCCCAAGATGTGTCGCACAGCTGTTTCTAATCATTCTCAGCTGTGTATTCACAGTATCGGTTCTAATTAATATGTTTTATTGAAACTTAACACTCTTCTACCTGTTGGCATAGTAACATATGTGCACTTCTGTAATTTATCTACCAATTACATATCCTGCTGTCCTGCACGTTGTTCTATGTTTTGCTACTCTGTCATCTTGTATCCATCAATAACCCAATGTTTGTAAAACTATAAATTTTATGAGGAAAAAAGATCTGTATGATTTGACAGTCTAACCTTCACTTTAATAAGTGATTAATATAGGTTTGTTGACAGAAGTATTTCTTTTTAAACTTACTTTGGATCACCTTTAATTATCCTAACAGGTCCTTCAACATGTCTAAAAGAATTTCTCACTTTAGACACTTAACTAATTTTTAAAAATATTTACTTTATCAAGTGACCTGATAAGTTTTCAGTCAGTTTCCTGGTGTCCACATTAGCTACCAAACAACTGCAATTTTGTTTTCTACTTGCATTTTATTAGGAAATATTTTTGTTTTGTTTTGTTTTTGGTACCAGGGTTCATTTATTAGGAAATTTCAATTGTTGTAATTTCCATGACTTACAGTTAAAATAGTCAATGTTCTTCTATATCCCAGAGTATTTCATTCTGAGAAAAAAATGTTAAATAAATAACAGATGCTTTCTCTTTCCTTCATTATGATGATGAGAGTTTTATTTGTATGTTTTGTTATGTTGTTTGCTTACAGTTTGGAGATATTGAAGATGCCTGCATGAGACTTTCAGAGTTTTAAATGGGCAGCATGTATTTGAGATTCCATTTATTCTTTGTTTTTATTTATCTCTTCACCCTGGTTTGGAGAAGTGGTAATGTCATTATCTTAACTTACCTTCCGTCTGTTAAAGCCAGCTGTGAATCAAAATATTTCAGAAACCATTCTAAGAAAAGGAAAAAAAAAAGACCTCTGCTCAAAGTGTACTTTTTTAAAAATGTGCCTTTTTAACAACCTCAGATCAGTGAAATTTCAGCCAAAATGAAAGTTAGCCTCTCAGTCTTCATTACATCCCTGAAAGCTTGGTCTCTGCTGACTCTTGATCTTGTCTGGCTAATGCTACTAGAGTCCTCTCACTGCTCACCATATTTACCCGGGTCTATCCACATCACAACCTGTTCGCTATCATATTGTTCTCAATTTAGTAGCCTTATGCTTTGACTCTGCTTGAACAAATCTCTTAGATGAAAGCATCTCACTAAAAGCCATCTTGGCTGTCCTGAGTTTACTTACCACAGTTCAGAGTTTATCTTTTGCCTACCCCAAACCTTCGTCTTCTTCTCTGAGGCTCGTATTTTCATCTTGTTTTGTAGTTGTTATGTGCACGTTTGTCATTCTCCTATGCTGTAGTGTGGTTGAAGGAAGAGAATTTATTGAACTGGGACTATGAAATGCCATATATTTAGTTATTACCTGTGGAGCTGAATCTATTCCTACCTTTGGTAAAGTTAAGAGTTTGGGACAGGAGCAGTGAAAATTTTCTGTTTAAGTGATACCTTAGATTCCAGGTAAAACAATCACGTCTTACCATCATATATGTACAACTGTAAGGACAAAGGGCACTCCTATAGTGAGAGGATGGACTTTCTGTTTTTTTTATTTTTGTGCGTTTTTCTTTCATGGGGAATCTCTGGCAACTTATAGAAAAGTAGAATAGTGCTGAGTAAGACCACAGGGTTTATACTAGTGTTTCTTTTATGGTTTCAACAGAGATACTAACTAGAACAATCTGTCTTTTCACACTTCAGACAGAGAGACGGAGACAGAGACAGAGAGGATGGAAGGATGGAGACAATAAAGACCAGTGGTTTCTCCATTCTACTGGTTCTAGGAGTAGCATTGCCTGTGGGTTAGGTTGCCCTGACCTTCCTCATATGTAGACATAGGACAGGGCTTTTTGAGGAAATGATTCATTGGAAAATACTCCCAGGAGTGAAAAAATGGCACAGAAAGAAGGGTAGCAAATAAACTTCTGACATAAACAAGATCTTGGGGACTTAGTCCCTTAGGGGGACTCTGGTGATAGAGATGATTACACGTCAGTGATATAAGGCCATAGGCAGGCTGTGTAAATGTCCTCATTGGAGTCTCCCCCATGGCACATCTCCTTCTTTGTGCAGGCAGAGCCGCCTCCAGGCAGCCACAGGTGCAAGATGTTGGGAGTGAGAGCGCTTGGGAGCTGGAACAGGAACTGTGAAGGAATCCTGGGGGTGTGGGTGGAGCAGGGGCTTTGCCTGAACTGGCTGCCTGTGCTCCTGAAGGCTCCTGCTGAGAAGCCTAGCTCAAGCCTGGGGGAGCAGGCGCAGTGTACCCCAGGTGCAGGCGCAGTGTACCCCAGGTGCAGACAACAAGCAGGTGCTGGGTCTGCAGAGAATTTACAAACCCAACCCGAAATAAGCCAAAAGAAGTCTGCTTATTATTATCACGCATCAACAGTTCCCAACATCTAATGCTGACATACTCACGCTCAGCACGTGTGTGTGCACATACACACGTGCTCACACTCCTGTGACCCACTGGTACATCCTCGAGCACAGCAAGCAACATAATCCCTGCAATGCTTTAACAATAATGTTCAGACAAGATAGAGCTTCTTCTAAAAGCCAGTCATTTTTCAATTGGTATAAATTATTTATTAGTTTTCCTAAATCATGTGAAAACAAATAAAAACAACAGAATGGTTTTCTACATCTGTGAGGTATAGATTGATGTGTCTTTCTGTTCCCAAATGACCAGAGTCTTAGAGAAATTAGAAGGCCATAGAGAAGAAGGACCAGTGGACAATGATGAGTATTAGCCCAGAATTCCAATTCACCTATTCTACAAATGGTTTTGCAACCACTACCATGTGCTAGGTAGTAATTGCTATGTATGTTTTGTGATAGAGGACATGTACAGATAAATTATTCCATAAATATGTATAGGAAGTACACATAAATATTATATATGTGGTCTATATCAAGAATACATACATACGCACACATGAACCATGGTCATCTCAACCCAATCCATGACTCATTCCCTTTTTTGACTTAATTCATTGCCAAGTCTTTCAGTGTAACATGCTACATAGGATATGTACATATAGCATCATACCAAATACTAGAGAAAAACTCCTCCTGCCTTACCTTTTGCATCACTTTTTTTTCCCCATTTTTGGAAAATGATGACTGACTAGAGCACTATTGCAGTTCATTTTGGCATCCTGAACAAGACAAAAGGACCTAATTCACTGGAAAAGCCTAATGCGCAGTTAAATTCTGCAGATTATTTGCTAGTGAGTCAGCCTATTTACCAAGATAATTCAACTTGCAAATCAGTCATGTAGAAGATTTAGTTGGCGAAGATAGAGAAGGCACATTTGCCCTAAAAATAGGCACACTATGCTTGTTCCTAAGGCAGTACAGTAACACTCACATAAAGAAGCACATTGAGGCAGCGAGACTTTTTTTTCCCTTACCCAAATGATCAATTCCTTTCCCTGATAGAGGTTGGAGCACATTGCCAAGCATTTGTGCCAGCTTCTTTCTCCACTGGAAAATAAACCCTGGCTCATGCTAATGAATCAGGCAGTAGCAGTACCAATTGGTCTGGTACTTCTTTTGCTTTTTGCATTGCTGACATTTCCTTTTTCCAGCTTGGGAGTCACAGCTGCAGGGTTGGAGCTGCAGCATATTTCTGGCTACTGTCTCACTAAAATGGCATCATGAGTCTAGGGCAAGAAAGTAGCCATCCTGGTTTCCATATGTACGGAGTGGGAACTGTGTAGATCCCAATCAGGAATGTTTGAAGTCCCTTGTGAAATGTATTGTGCTGGGCTACCTGGTTAGAAAACAATGTTGCCTATCATGGTTTTTGCTCCAGTGTGTCTTTGATGCTTGTGGGGGTGAGTCTGAAGCTTCATAGGGGTATGAACCTCTTCTTTCTAGAATCAGTGACATCTACTATGATGTCGGCTATTTTCCCATTGCATCATCACAAAGCCTTATCTTCTTCTTTTGTATACTAGAGATGTACTAATATTCTTTTATTTAGGTTGTTCTGTCTTCAGGCTTTAAATTTATAAATACAGTGAAAAGTTAAAGGCACTGGTAGAGAATAACAGTACAGTTTTGACATGCAGGGACTGTACCCAGTTCATCCACTGGTGTTTCTGAAACATACTGTAATGGAGAATGGATTGTAACTCTTAAGTCTAGAGGAATTTCAGAAGAGGTGTGGAGAATTATGTGCATTTGAAAAACTACCTATAATGGAGGAAGTTTTTTTTTTTTCCCCCCTCCGGCACCAAGGATTGAACTCACAACCTTGCGCCTCACAGACAGGTGCTTAAGTCACTGAGCCAAACTCCCGGCCCTGGTTTTTTGAGGCAGGGTCGCACTGTGTAGCTCAGGCTGGCCTTGGGCTCGCACTGTAGCCCAAGTTGGCCTCGAACTCACAATGCTTCTCCTACCTCAGCCTCCCAAGTGCTGGGATTAAAGGCATGCGCCACCATGCCTGGCTGGAGGAAGCTTGTTAACTAAAAGTACTGATACTTTATGTGGAAAGATACTGCATATAGCCATGACCTTAAGTACTACTCAGAAAAATGCTGCTCTATTAGAGTGTGGTATGACTGCTCAGAATAAACTGATGCTAAAGCTCATTAATGAGACTTCTTCAGCAAATTACTCTTACTATGGATGTGCTTGCGTATTGCTGGACGGAAATACCAAAATTTGCATGTGTTTTTCCAGCTGTGCTTGTTTGTTTAATTTAAATGATCAGCTGCAGAAGAAATTCTGATCATATTCTTAAATTAGGAGATGGCCCCAGTTCCCTGATCACATTTAAAAGCTGATTCATTTTGTAGAGTAACTTCCTGCCATTTGTTGCCTTCACCCAGTATTCCGTTTGAAATTTGGTGACCCATTTTATTTACAAACTCTGAGTGGATCTGAGTACAAGACAGAGGAAATATTGTAGGCACTAGAGTAGTGGAAACAGATATTGTCTTCTGTCAGCTTACAAACTTTATAAAGTGTGAATATATATACACTTGTTGGAAGAATTGGAAGCCCATTCATGATTTTAAATAGGATTTTATTAATAGCTAACATATACTGAGATTTACCATATACCCCATACTAAGCTGAGGTTGTGTGCACTGTCACATTTAAACTTCTCAATGCTGTGTAGCAGGAACTCATTCTTTTTCTCCAGGAGAAATATCTGAGGCAGAAAGAGGTTAAATGTCTTCCTTTAAGATTCCAGTGTTTAGTCCAGGTAGTTAAGCATTATCTGAGATCATCTTATCCTTTTTTAACTGCTTTACATTGGAAAGTCATTTCTCATAAAGTTTAGAAAAATTGGGCAAAACAAAGATATGATCCTAGGTTAAGGTGAAAAAATTATTATGTGATGCACCCACTCATTAAGCTGTCTTCTGTATGGTACCATGGACGGACCCAACAACAACCATTAACAACACTGCAGAATGAGAAGTACCTTGGTAGGCACATACACACGAAATCATGATGAACGCCCAGAGTAGCTTCTGACTCCTTCCAGCAAGATGGAGATCAAGTTGGCATAGGACAAAAGTTGAGCCAGCCCTTTCCTCAAGAAACAGACTGGTTAGAGAATACTTTGTATAGTTCCCTTGAAAGTCTGGGACACTGTAGAGGACTATGTTGGGCTAACCCATAAAGCGTGGTACACTTCACCATGTGAAGTGCATTCTCCTGCATTTAATTCAGTTCTACCAATTCCAGTAGTATTTCTGCTTTAAAGGTGTTGAAAAGGAAATGCCATTTGTTTTTGCTGGTCCATATTGCTAGAAATGAGCTACATGTAGCATGTGTGAAATTCAGTACTTAAACATGACACATATATAACTTAACATTCAACTCATCTCAAATTCCCATTCCACTGGAGTACAGAAGTATTCAGCTAGTTCTAAAATCTTCGGCATCCTTTAACCCTGATTCTCTCATCAGCGTCGATTAATTTTTATGAGAAGGAAAACTCAAGCAAAGAAAGAAAAATGCAAGAGAAGTCAAAGATACATTCACAGATAAATTTTCCCTGAAAAGTCTGCAGTTTATGGAAAATTCTAGGCTATAGTCGTAACAACTGAAGTATTTGGTGCACAGAATGCGTGAGCTCAAAGAGGGCTTTGCTGATGAAGGTGGACCCTCTTACTAGAAGTAATCAACCTTAGAGAGAGACAGGGAAGAAGGAATAGAGCCCTGGAGAAAGGCTGAAGATTTTAGACCCATCAGTTGGCAACACTGTAGGTTTTCTAGGAACAAACCGAATGATGGAAAAACTATCTGATGGGTGACACCCTACTCAGTTTCCAAAGCAATGAATTTGAGAGAAATGAACCCCAAAACATAAGGAAGGGCCTTCTTCAGTAACATGGTCATGAGGGAGTGGAAATACCTATCACCATGTTGCTGGCAGAAACGTAAAGCCGTATGTTCCCAAGTACAAGCGAGGCTTGGCAGGACTCATACTTTTCAAAAAGCCTTTAACATTTATGAGTTGTTAACTATGAATGCAAATGTTGATTTATGGTGTCTGTAGAAAGTTTTAGAAGAGAAGTTCAACATTATTCCAAATGCAATGGTAGCCAAGGTGAATAGGTCATAGACAGTACTAAGCCAGGTGGCTGAAGGACAGGTAGAGTTTTGAGCTTGAAAAGCTATTGATGCTCAGGAATGCTGTTTTCCAGGTTGTGGACATTTGTGCTGCTGTGGATCCCAATTCATAATCCGTATCTTCATTGAGAAGTGGGCTCAGGTGAAAATATACATAATTTCTCATGCAGGATATGATGAAAAATCTGAGAAAGAATATATAGCTGCCAAAAACATTCACTATAGAAATGTGTTCAAGAAATGTCTGGCAGAAGACAAAGAAAATCTTGGCTTAGCTAAAAAATTAAGGAGATTTGAAAATTTTGGGAAGATACAACTGCTCTTCCTTTTGAATGATACTTCCCCAGTGGTGAATATAGTTCTGATTATACTGCACGCATAATTTTGATTATATTTTGCAGTGTTGTTTTTAATTAAAGCATAGTAACCTCCAACTTGAAATATTAGGGTACAGCAATCAAATTATATGAACCCCACACTCAAACGTCAATTTGAACTAGGGCTCCATAGAACTAGAAAGAAACTAGATGGTAGAAATGGAATCAACCACTTCAACACAAGCTGTGTTTACATTGCCCATACTTCTCTGTGTTATACTGAGTATGTTGACTATTATTAGGAAACTCTGGCATTATCTGTGAACACTGTTTTAAAGTAATAAATACAAAATTTCAGAGTAGCTTTCCATGCATACTGAGAATGGTATTCTACCTTTTTGACCTCAGATAAATATTCTAGAATTAGCAAAAAATACTTTTGATCAACCATATATCATATATTCATTTTTGAATTGAAAAGTTACTTGATAGACTGAACTCAAAAGACAGTCATCACAGTTCGACAAAAGGTAGTGTTTGTAATCTATTTGAAAGAAATTAAAGGGAATGCTGATAGTCTCAGTAGCATAAAACAAGTATAACTAACAAATTACTGGACTATGTTTAATATTTTTCAACGGAGTTTGTATCTAAGTATTATTTTGATAGTCAAACTTTGATCAAAATTGAAAGTATCACAGAAAACCACAATCCTATGGCAAGAATAGCAAAGGGTACCTTTTAAATAATTAATAAACTACTCTAAAGTGATCACTTCATAAAATATAGGTTGTTCATGTGTAACCTTCTACCCCACAAAATGTTGCTTTTTGCCAGGAGAGTGACTTGCTTATGTCACGATTCCTTTACAAACACCAAAAGTCTTTTATTTATCTATGAGATACGTCTAACTCATGTTCCCTTTATTTAGCAATGGTTCATAATTAATTGAAGAATGATGCTCATGCATAAACAGATATATCCACCACGAATAAATTTTCAAACACATGCAAAACTTCAGCAAAGACTGATAATTGCTTCACTGATCGTATTTCAGACTATGCTCTTTGAAGCATCAACATGCTCCTGAATTAGCACATGTGTTAGCTTCCCAAACAACGAGATGAGTTACTTAAATAGCAGAGGATGCTCTGTCTGCTTTGAATAACAAAGAACTGATTGCATTTTTCTCTGTGTGCTTAGGATTCAACTCTACAGCTTGATTCCATTTTCATGGAAAAGCAATGTAAATGGCAGCATCCGTCCTACAACACTTTAATTCCCTGATGTCCTCAATCCAGAATTTCTCATTTCCCTTCGTGAACAATTTTCCAAATATCTCATCTATCTGACTTTAGTTTTTACAAAACTTTTAGGAAGTATTTCCAGTAAGATATCAGGCTATTTATTTCAAAACTAAGTCTTAGTCATCTTGATTATTCTATAGTATTTAAACATTTTTCAAAGTAGTTTTAATTATTTTAGTTTTCTTGTCTATGTTTTTCTCTTCATTCAATGTGGTGAAACAGAGAATAAATTCTCAAAAACATTCAATCAGACTGAAGGTCACTTTCTTTCCAAATTCGATTCGAAGTGCCTGCAGAATACAGACCTAGTCTACAAACCAAGGAAAATGAAGAGCTAACTGTGGTTCCCAGGAGTGCAACCTGATGGCTCGAAGGTTTCTATGTTTGATATTATCAAAATGTTTTTAATAAAAAGCTATTCATTCTGATTATGGCCATTTTATAATTACCCAAATTAAAATTTTCTCTCATGTGCTTCATTCTGAAACTTCCTATGCTCAACTTACACCCTGCCATTTGTCTTTTGAAAAGGCGATTATATCTCCAATACCTGGTTCATGGCTTCCTTCCTTTCTTCCTTCCTTCCTTCCTTTCTTCCTTTCTTCTTCTTTTCTTTTTTTTTTTTTTTTTTTTTTTTTTTTTTTTTTTTTTTTTTTTTTTTTTTTTTTTTTTTTTTTTTTTTTTTTTTTTTTTTTTTTTTTTTTTTTTTTTTTTTTGTCTTTGTGAGACAGTGTCTCACTATGCAGTTCAGGCTGGCCTTGAGCTCATTTTGTAGCATAGGCTGGTCTCGAACTTACAAGGATCCTTCTGCCTCAGCCTCCCAAGTATTGGGATTACAGGCATGCACCACCAGGCCCAACATGGCATCCTTTCTAATATGAGCATTAAGGCTGTTTTCAGACAGTATAGAGACCAAGTCATTCTTCTTATTCTCTGTATCTCTGTATTGGCTTTGACACAGGTCTTGGCACATGCTAAGTATTCAATTCGTATGGAAAGAATGAGTAAAGTGATGTTAATACTGTACTTGGGTCCCGATTTACAAACAACTTCTAAACAAATCATAATCTTCAAATACTTTATGTACATTGCTTCTGTCATCCAGCAAAACAAAACAGATGATTGTTTCAAGTCAGGGGTTCCAAATGTTTTCCTCCAAAACTTCATTATTTAAAGTGTTACTCATTTAAAGTGTGTTGCTGTTACTAATGGTGTCAAGATTGAGAGAGCACTTTTCCAAGTATTCACATTGAGAGTTTTCTTTGAAGTTTTATATTAGATTTAAGCATCCTTTTTTTTTTTTCCAGAAGGACACAGAAAGTGTCAGGTAGTTCCTAACACATTTGTTCATTTAAGTGAAAATAGAAATATATTAGCCAGATCTTATCATTTTTAGCACGTTTTCAGAAATCATTTTACCTGTGAAGAAGATAAAATAGGAACCAGAAAATACATATAGAACAACTTGGACATGCAGATTTTTATACCAGAGTTTATCAATCTAATTTGGCAGCTACATGTAACACAACATAGTGTGAGAACACACTGACTGAGGGACACAATCTGAGTAGACTTGGGACTTCATGTTTGAATGTGAGGTTTCCATAATCTCTCAATCTCCTCATCAGTAAAGGGTGTTGATTGAGTAATGCCTGTTTAACAGATGGTGGTTCAGTAATACATGGTCAGCTCTAAACATTAAATAGAGTTTTATCTCATGCCACAGGTTTTCCATACTGTTTAAACCAGAAAAGCATGAGTTAAAAATTCCTGCGTGAAACTCATTTATCCTCCAAAAATCTTTAAAAGATGAAAGACACATGCAGAAACACCCATTGTGTCTGATCCAGTCATTTGGAGTATCCAGTCATTTGGAGCTCAGGGAGTAAAGTATGTCCTAATGGACATTCTTTATCAAGAGTAGGTCATGTATGCTAGTGTTCATTGAATAATCAAATTGATACAAGCAAATGCATTACCTTCATGTGTATCTCTCAGACTTCATTCTTTGAAGTACTAATATCTTAAGATTGTGATAAAGGGGTTTGAAAGTGAGTGCTTACAGACAAATATGTTGTGGAAAGCTTTGCTAGGCATAAACAAAGAGGTTTTGTCACTGTGGGACTTTCCTGAAGTGTGGCTGAACCCAGAGAGTAGGAGAGTAACTCAAAGAGGGTGAAAGTAAGATTATACCAGGCTTTTTAAATGATCTCTGTGTCAGACTTGGAGGCGTGTGCTTGTCACTCTAGCATTTTTGAAGGTTAGGACAGGAGGACAGCAAGGTACAACTCAGCCTGGGTGATTTAGTGGCTTAGCAAGACCTTATCTAACAAAAAAATCTTGAGATGTAACTCAGTGCAAGGACCCTCGATTCAATCTTCAGTACGATGAAAAAAAAAAAAAAAAGAAGTCGCAAGTGCTTAATCTGTTCTCAATATGTGCACAATTCTCTGCCCTTTACACAAATGAGTATGTATTCATTCAATCTTCAAAATAAAGCTATGAAACAGGTGTCATTTTATAGTTGATGAAAGTGAAATAGAATGAATTAATGTGACCAGATCAACAGCTAGAATGGGTAACACAATGATTTGACTGCAGGTGATTTTACTCTTGGTCATTTTGTATGTTCTCTTTGGACTAAACAGGATGCTGTCATTTGAAAGACTTTAAAATGCAATGAAGATTATTTTTGCAAGTGCTTTCTTCACTTGGATCATCTGTGTTTAAGCAGAAAAATCTTTTGCTTTACTGTAACATGGGTAGGATGGAACAGAATTTGTAGTCAAGATTCAATCAAGTAGTATAATGACATCCCCTATATTCTTTCTTTTGGAGAAATTTTCTTATATTTAGATATGTAAAATTTCTAACCAGCAATGAAAATATTCTTATTCATTGAATGTGCACTTTCTTTAATTTAGCAGAAGGAGCACAGATGATGGCAAATAGATCAGATGAAAAATTGCTGTAGAAAGCTCCCTGGCTGAGACACACATATAATTTTGTCTTTCT